>JBBGZY010001081.1:965000-1230000 GCA_037952925.1 Lithobates clamitans | reverse complement strand
GCACTCATACGTCTATTTCCCAAAGACAACCTCTGGATATGACGCTGATCATGTGACCTCATCTTCTTTGGTGGACCATGGCGAGGCCTGTTCTGAGGGGAACCTGTCCTGTTATACCGCTGTATGGTCTTGGCCACCGTGCTGCAGCTCAGTTTCAGGGTCTTGGCAATCTTCTTATAGCCTAGGCCATCTTTATGTAGAGCAATAATTCTTTTTTTCAGATCCTCAGAGAGTTCTTTGCCATGAGGTGCTATGTTGTACTTCCAGTGACCAGTATGAGAGAGTGAGAGCGATAACACCAAATTTAACACACCTGCTCCCCATTCACACCTGAGACCTTGTAACACTAACGAGTCACATGACACCGGGGAGGGAAAATGGCTAATTGGGCCCAATTTGGAGATTTTCACTTAGGGGTGTACTGACTTTTGTTGCCAGCGGTTTAGACATTAATGGCTGTGTGTTGAGTTATTTTGAGGGGACAGCAAATTTACACTGTTATACAAGCTGTACACTCACTACTTTACATTGTAGACAAGTGTCATTTCTTCAGTGTTGTCACATGAAAAGAGAGAAGAAAAGATTTACACAAATGTCACTGAGGGGTGTACTTACTTTTGTCACATACTGTATATATGTATGTATGTAGATCGATAGATTAGATAGATATCTTTATGGAGAGTTGGGCTCCAATCAGATATTGTTCTAATTGGCTGCTTGACTAGCTGCCATGGAAACGGTAAACAAAGAGGCGGAAGTGACCCAATAGTCATCACTTCCAGGTTGTGACATCACAGAGTGGGAGGAGCCTGTTCAGTTCCTGAGCTGGACTCGCCGATCGTGCGGGGGGAGGGTGGGGACCCCCTTCCTCCACCTGTATAAATATCACAAGGGCTGCCCGGCCACTCAGTACTTTTACATGAAGGAGAATGGATGGCCCTGAGAACAATGACAGCAGACTGGTGATTGTCGCTTCAATTATTGTAACCATTTCCCTCCCATGGAGTACGAATACTGAGCTCCGTAGCAGAGCGGGTTAAAGTGTATTTTGTTTCCAAAAAAAAAAATTGCGTTTTTAAAAAAGCGCAGCGCAAATACCATGTGACATGAAAAGAAAATGCAAAACCCGCCATTTTATTCTCTAAGAAAGAGAAACATTTTATATAAATGTATACACTATAACCAAAAGTATTGGTCCCCCCCTTTACACACACATGACCTTTAATGACCTCCCAGTCTTAGTCCAGAGGGTTCAATATTGAGTTGGCTCCGCCCTTTGCAGCTATAACAGCTTCACCTCTTCTGGAAAGGCCGTCCACAAGGTTTAGGAGGGTGTCTATGGAAATGTTTGACCATTCTTCCAGAAGAGCATTTGTGAGGTCAGGCACTGATGTTGGATGAGAAGGCCTGGCTCGCAGTCTCCGCTCTAATTCATCCCAAAGGTGTTCTATGGGGTTGAGGTCAGGACTCTGTGCAGGCCAGTCATGTTCCTCCACCCCAAACTCCCTCATCCGTGTCTTTATGGACCTTGCTTTGTACACTGGTGGGCAGTCATGTTGGAACAGGAAGGGGCCGTCCCCAAACTCCTCCCACAAAGTTGGGAGCATGAAATTGTCCAAAATGTCTTGGTATGCTGACGCCTTCAGAGTTCTCTTCACTGGAACTAAGGGGCCACCCCAACCCCTGAAAAACAACCCCCCACCATAATCCCCCCTCCCCCCACACCATAATCCCCCCTCCCCCCACACCATAATCCCCCCTCCCCCCACACCATAATCCCCCCTCCCCCCTCCACCAAACTTTACACTTGGCATTATGCAGTCAGGTAAGTACTGTTCTCTTGGCAACCACCAGACCCGTCCATCAGATCACCAGACAGAGAATCGTGATTGGTCACTCCAGAGAACACGTCTCCTCTCCTCTAGAGTCCAGTGGTGGAGTGCTTTACACCACGGCATCCGAGGCTCTGCATTGTACTCGGTGATGGAAGGTTTGGATGGAGCGGCTCGGCCGTGGAAACCCATTCCATGAAGATCTCTAGTTAGGGGTTGATTTACTAAAGGCAAATAGACAGTGCACTTTACAGCTGCTCCAGAGTTTAGTAAATGAGCAGAAGCTCTGCTGACTTCCATCATCCAATCACGTGCAAGCAAAAATGCTGTTTTTTTTTAAATTTTCCTTGCATGTGATTGGGTATTCTTTGCAAAGTAAAGATTTACCTCATTTACTAAACTTTGAAAAGTGCAGTCTATTTGCCTTTAGTAAATCAACCCCTTAATGTTGTTGTGGTAATCTGAAGGCCACTCGAAGTTTGGAGGTCTGTAGATATTCAACCTGCAGACAGTTGGTGAATATTGTGAGGTTCAGCCTGTGCTGACCCCGCTCTGTCATTTCACGTGGCTGACCACTTTGTGGCTGAGTTGCTGTTGTTTCCAGTTGGTTCCACTTTGTTATAACACCACAAACAGGTGACCTAATTGCACAGGTGGCCACCTATCCCGGTACCACGCCTGAATTCACCGAGCTCCTGAGAGCGACCGGTTCTTTCACAAGTGTTTGTAGACGGCATGTCCAGGTGCTTCATTATATACACCGGTGTCCATGGAGGGGATTGGAACACTTGAATCCAATGATTTGGAGGGGTTTCTCAATACGTTTAGCAATATAGTTAGTGTGTGTGTGTATATATGTGTGGGGGGTACCCGGTGGGTATTTAAGCTGGCCGCTCACCCTTGCTCTCTGTCGGTTCCAGTACGCGGTTCGTTACGTCTCCAGGCCGACTCTTCAGCTCACCGCGTGTTCGTGAGTCTGTTGTTCCGAATACAGTACGTTGCGGTTGCTTATTCGTGGTTTGTCAAGTCTTGCTCTCTGTCACAGGTAGGATTTGTTACCCCCCCTGTCGTATCACGTTCAACCAGCTTGTTTCTCGTTTTTGTTCCTCATTCCTTGTTCGGTTCTGCCGCGGAGCTTACAAATCGTTCGTAGGCCTCAGTACGCAGTAGTCACAGGCTCTTCCCATGTTTCTTCTCTGATTCCCGATGGATGGATGGCACACTTACCACAGTCCGATTTGTACCTCGTCACATCGGACACGTCCCGCACCAATTCATACCCCTCACCCCCCCATACCCTACTAATGATTCGTTGTCTCACTCACTGGTCCATATCACTTCATGCCATACACATCACACTGATTCCAGCCTAATGCCGCGTTCACACAACTGTTTTTTCCATTGGAATGAACTCCGAAGGTTTCTCCGACGGAATTCCATTCCAGCAGTCTTGCCTACACACAGGCAACCCAAAGTCTGACCGTCCAGAACCCGGTGATGTATAACACGTACGATGGGGCTAGAAAAAGGAAGTTCAATAGTCAGTAGCCAATCGCTTCCGTCTCGTACTTGTTTCAGAGCATGCGTCGTTTTTGGTCCGTCGGAACAGCATACAGACCAGCGTTTTTCCCGATAAGAATTGGTTCCGTCGGAATGATTTAAAACATGTTCTCTTTCTAGGTCTGTCAGAATTTTTGAAAAAAAAAAAAAAAAGTCTGAGGCCCACACACAATTGGAATGTCCGATTGAAAAGATTCCGTCGGACTTTTCCTCCCGGAAAGTCCGATCGTGTGTACGCGGCATTAGTCACCTTGGCGGCACAAACGCTTCACTTCACTCGCATCCCACACACCGATCGTAGTGGTTCACACCATACCCTACCTTCTTTATTCATATTGTTGTGCTGATCGATTCGGATCGTATCGGCAGCTACATGCATCACATTCCAAACCAAACCAAACCAAACCGAACCGAACCAAACCAAACCGAACCGAACCTAGTCACATCAGCGGTACAACGGTTCACATCACGCGTATTCCACACTCCACTCGTTACACTCCTCACCATAAATCTACGATTCGTTACGTATGCCACTTTTCACAGTTCCTTCCTACACATACTAATTTCTGCTATCCTTTTCACCTATCAGTAGGTTACCTTTGTTGCAATCCTTGTGAGAATACGCATCGGCAATCGCTGCAAAACTCGTATCTCAGGATGTACCCGATGCATTTGCTACAAACCGGCTTCTCAGCCTAAAACTCCTTCCAATCACTGCAAGTACTCGCATCTGAACATTTACCCATTCGCTACGCCACAAACATGCAAACGCTGCAAGCACGCATCTCAGCATAACTTCTTGCAAATCGCTGCAAACACACTCAGTGGCTCTCACACAGCCACACTTCAATTTAATGGCATTTAATCGGCCACTCGTCTCCAGTGGCATTCATAGGAGTCACTCATTATTTTCCTCCTGTCTTTCTCCCTCGGGTCACTCGAGTTCAGGTGCCATTCTGTACCAGGCTGGACATTATTTCCCAGGTTAAAAAAAAAAAAAAACCCGCAATGATTGCATCTTCACCAGGGCCAGTCGCACACAGAGGGCACAGAAGGGGGAGTATGTCACCCCTACTACAGGTATT
Source organism: Lithobates clamitans (assembly GCA_037952925.1). Classification (NCBI taxonomy): domain Eukaryota; kingdom Metazoa; phylum Chordata; class Amphibia; order Anura; family Ranidae; genus Lithobates; species Lithobates clamitans. Next base: position 1,225,523 of record JBBGZY010001081.1, on the reverse strand, counting down.
CCCGGTCGACTGAGTTCGATCCTAACCAGGACCTCGCTACTACAGTGTCAGTCAGGTGCGTAGTTCACGGGTTTCTCCATCATCATTGGACGTACTCTTCAGGCGTTAGTTTCTGTCACATGTGTCTATAGATGGCACTCTATTCTCGAAGGACGCCCTTCACCTCGCAGACAAGGTCACTTACCAGTGGGCTTGCTGGCAGTGGAAGTGTTGGCAGGCCGAGCACACGTCACCCACTACAGATCACAACATTCCTACGTAGGCCGTGCCAGGCTTCGTCTTCTCGCCCCGGTACGCCCTGGGCTTCTGGTCTTTACGTTTGTGCTCACCACAAACAGGCCCCGGAGCTATCGGTTATCTGGCCAGTCACCTCCTGGCCCACCTCGGTCGCCTCGCACTCTTCTGAGTTTTCACTCTATATCATTCTGCCACAACAGAACACTGTCAGCTCCTGTCTATGCCTATCATCATTCCTTTTCCTGTACGTCTCTTTTTATTTCCTCTCCGAGTTTTCTCTTTGCCACTCTGTCTTAACACTCTCTATCCTACGGCTATGCCTCTTAAACATGAGCACCCCGCCCCTTTTGTCTTCTAATTGGAGCCATGACGCAGGCTGGCAGCGAGGACCCCCACCCCTGCCCCTATGTCACCCTCCGCGGGCTCAGAGTGCGGCAGCGTACAGTCCCTCAGGGGATGGACCATCCCCATGCTCGTTTCTGAGCTGAGATGCAGAGATATTCCCTTTCCCGCCACGGCCAGGAAGGCAGAGCTTTTCAGGCTCCTCTTCCCGTCCCCAGCTACAGCCGGGGCCAGCACCCAGCAGGACCCCCTGCAATCCTTCTCCGGGGCCATTTCCCAGCTGCATTCTTTGATCTCCTCCTTAACCGCAACAGTTTCGGACGTCCAGACCACACTCACCCTTTTGGATGTTCACCCAGCCACGGCCCTCCCTGATCCCGGTCTTGGTCCCGATGACCGCGTCTCCTTCTACAGGTACACCAGGCTCTACACCAGGGGTCTTCAAACTGCGGCCCTCCAGGTGTTCAGGAACTACAATTCCCATCATGCCTAGTCATGTCTGTGAATGTCAGAGTTTTACAATGCCTCATGGGATGTGCAGTTCTGCAACAGCTGGAGGGCCGTAGTTTGAGGATCCCTGATCTACATCTATCGTCCTCCCCGCTCATCTTGTCCCAGCCAGCGTCAGGAAGGATATACTAGAGGCCAAGGATGTCAATTTGGCATTCCTGCTCATCTCAACACCAAGTTCGCCCTGGCCTTCGGGATGTTCAGGGATGTCCTTTGTTCAGCCACCCCCAGCAGGAGGGAGGAGTGTTAGATCTTGCTTACAAATATGGTGGCTTTGCCTTCTACGACTACCATCGGTCATTCTCAGCCAAAGCAACAGCAAGACGTGCCCAGGTCCAGATCAGTACTGACTGGAGTGGCACAGACTCGGAACTATTCTATTCCACTTTGCTGGTCTTCGTTTCCCACTCTGTGCGATTTGCCAATCTTCCGCCCACTTGGAAAATTGGTGCTCTGAGGCAGCCACAAGACGTCCCGTCAATTTCCCGTCAACCAGGGCCCGTTAGGCTCACCACAACAGCAACAGGTAGACCAGTCTTTTCAGTGGGGGGCACGGCGCTATGCAACAACTTTAACCAAGATGGGTGCTCCTTCAGCCAGTGCCGCCTACTGCACGTCTGTACTTCATGCCACAAGGCTCACCCAAAGTCCACTTGTCTGAAGTAGCTTAACAAATCCTGACTAAGCCGGGTGGATGTCCTGTGGCTGAGCTTCTACCTGTCCGCACACCCCACCCCTTCATTGGCCATATTCCTGCTACACGGCTTCACGGCAGGATTCCACACCGGCTTCATCACCTTACCCCTCTCCATTCACGAGTGCAAGAACCTACTGTCAGCGGCCATCGATGCTCAGGCCATAGACACCCTCTTATAGACGGAGTTAGATAAAGGGTTCATCATCGGCCCCTTCTCGCAGTCACCTTTCCAGATTTGGAGAGGCAGCCCTATTGGGCTTGTCAAGGGCAAGTTCACAAATAAACTCTGCTTAGTTTACGACTTGTCTGCGCCTCATTTCTCACATATCCTTAGTTTGAACTCCCTGATCCCTTCCGAGGAATTTTCTCCCAAGTATACGTCGGTCGACATGGCCATCATTAAGATAGGCACCGGCACCTGGCTATCCAAAGCGGATATTGCAGATGCCTTCAAGCTCCTACCTATCAAATCATCCCTCTGGCGGTGGCATGGCATGAAGTGGAGGGATTCTTACGATTTTGCCACCAAGCTGACCTTTGGCTCCAAAAGCAACCCATGGCTGTTTGACGTTTTTTCTCCTAGTCCCTCACTTGGATGCTATCACGCTAGGGCCAGTGTCACAAAGTTATCTGCTCATTGAACGACCAGACATATTCCCGGTAGATCTAGACAGGCTAAGAGTGGTCTTTAACAATCTCAATGTGCTTATAGCCGAACACCAAGTAGAAGGCCCAGGACATTCCATAACCATCTTGGGCATCATCCTGGACATGCAGGCTAGCCTGCCTGCTGACAAACTAGCCAGAGTTAGGTCGGTCATTCACGATTTTACCTGGTCTCAGGGCTGTAATAAAAGACAGCTGCAGTCCTTGGTAGGCATGCTCAATTTTGCGATGAGGATTATTCCACAGGGGCGGTCGTTCATCTCACGGCTCTTGGTCTTTCTTACCCGAGTACAGGACCCCGACCAAGTCCTCAGACTAGACCCAGCAGCCATAGCGGACCTAACTATGTGGGACAAGTTCCTCACCAACTGGAACATCATATCCATGTTTATTCACTCAGTATCAGCCCAGTCGCCACAAGTAGTCACAGACGCTGCAGCCTCCACAGGCTTTTCTGCTATTTTTGACCACCACTGGTTCGCCGGTCCCTGGCCTCCAGAAATCTGCTTGACTCCTGGTTTCGCTCGATCCTCGTCTTTGTTCGAACTGTACCCCATCGTGGCAGCAGCCCAAGTCTGGGGCCACACGTGGACAGGTCAGTACTCCGTACTCTTCACCGCAGACAACCAGGCTACGGCCGACAGCATTAAAAAGGGTATATCTTAATGGCTCCTCGTCATGTCCTTCCTGCGCAGGCTGGTGCAATTATCATTACATCATCAATTTATTTACTGTGAGCATATCCCTGGCAAGTGCAATGCCGCAGTAGATGCACTGTCTCGCTTCAATTTTGTCTCATACTTCCAGCAGGAACCCGGAGCTGACCTATCATCCACTCCTATCCCACCTTGGTCTCAACTAACAATGGATTGAAGCCACATCTTGCCAATGCGACCCCGGCTTATCAATCACTTGCTGTCTAGCAACAAACTTAAGGCTTACCGCACAGCCTGGAATACCTACTGCAGGTTCCTAACCGCTTGTCCTGGAACCACAGCAGATGACGTCACTCATGTCTTAGCCTTCATATCTTATTGCCATACACAGCTGGCTCTCGCTCGTAACACTATCAGGATGTACCTAGCCTGTATTCAGCATTTCCTGTCTTTAGAGAATCCCAGACAGCCATCTGTGTTCACAGCCCATACGGTGAAAGCCCTGCTGCGTGGAATTCAGAAGTAGCAACCCGCTACCAACAACAAACGCTTACCCATCACAAGCGCTATCTTCGGGGGCATGTCTGAAATCCTCATATGTTCCCCCTTTTGGGCTCTTGCCCAGCCTGGTCATCCAGGCGGCCATCTACCTGGCTTTCTATGGCTTCCTACGACCTAGCGAGTTCACCTCTGGTAGTACCAGTAGTCAGGTACTGTACAGACACCTGCTCACTTGCTTCCCAAAAGATTATGTCCTTCACCTTACGGTCTCCAAAACGCAATAAACCAGACCCGGAGTAGATATCAACTTCTTCAGGACCAGCAACACCTGGTGCCCAGTAACCATCCTTGACCGTCTGCTCTCTCACCTACCCAGCCAGTCTCTAGCCCGTTTACTGCCTTTTCCAGTCAACCCCCTGACTGGCAGTCAGTTTATCAAACTGGGTCCTACTGCTCAACTTTGGCCTAGACCCCGGGCGCTATTCTGGACATTCCTTCCGGATCAGTGCAGCCTCAGCCGCATCTCAGAACGGAATACCAGACCATGTAATCAAGGAGCTAGGCAGATGGAAGTCCGCCTGCTTCACCAGATATATTCCGGACACTCAAGTGGAGGTGGCCCTCGCTTTCTCCAAGCTTGCTCAATGAGCTTATATATTCCCTACCAGCTTATTTTGGCCGCTCTTCTTGGCTTACCTATCAGAGGACCAAAAGCCACACCTCAGGTCTATTTATGTTGTAAGTCTTGTCGCTTTTTGTGATCCACATCTGTCTGGGTCTTAGGGCCACGAACATAAATTAGAAGGCTAGTATGGTGGTCTGAATTTTTTATGGGAGGAGCCTGGTGGGTATTTAAGCTGGCCGCTCGCCCTTGCACTCTGTCGGTTCCAGTGCGCGATTCCCTCCCTCCCATTTCCCCTTTTTTACAACATTTCTCAGCACACTTTCCTCCAATTATTCATGACTTATCTTGGGTATAGCTCCCTTTCTTGGCTTGCCTACCAAGCCACAGGTCTATTTATTTATGTTGTAAGTCTTGTCGCGTGTTTATTGAATCCACATCTGTCTCGGTCTTAGGGCCACAAATATAATATATATATATATATATATATATATATATATATATAAAGTTTTGCCCACTTACAAAGAAATGAAGGGTCTATAAAATTTTTATCATAGGTGTATTTTATATGATAGTCAGTGAGAATATTAACCAAAAATACAGAAAAAACACATGATACAAATGTTGTTATAAATGGAGTAATGGAGTTGCAGTTCAGTGAGTAAAATAAGTATTTGATCCCCAAGCAAAACATGACTTAGTAGTTGGTGGAGAAACCCTTGTTGGCAAGCAGAGAGGTCCAGACTTTCTTGTAGGTGGTGACCAGGTTTGCACACATCTCAGGAGGGATTTTGGTCCACTCTTCTTTACAGATCTTCTCTAAATCCTTAAGGTTTCTTGGCTGTCTCTTGGCAACTCGAAGTTTCAACCCCCCCCCCCCCCAAATAAATTTTCTATAGGATTAAGGTCTGGAGACTGGCTAGGTCACTCCATGACCTTAATGTGCTTCTTCTGGAGCCCCTCCTTTGTTGCCTTGGCGGTATGTTTTGGGTCATTGTCATGCTGGAAGACCCATTCATGACCCATCTTCAGTGTTCTGGTTGAGGGAAGAAGGTTCTCATCCAAGATCTTACAATACATGGCCCCGTCCATTGGCCCCTCAATGCGGCAAAGTCGGCCTGTACCTTTGTCGGAGAAACAGCCCAAATCATCATGTTTCCACCTCCGTGTGTAACTGTAGGGATTATGTTCTTGGGGTCATAATCAGCATTTTTCTTCCTCCAAACATGGTGAGTTCCCCCTCCTCAATACGCATGTACAGTCATGCCAATGAACATTTACATCATTCAGAGAAGGATTGGGAAAAAGTGTTGTGGTCAGATGAAACCAAAATTCAGCTCCTTGGCATTAACTCGACTCGCCGTGTTTGGAGGAAGAAAAACCAGGGCAATGGAATTACCCACAAAATGATCCCATTGAACAGATGCAGATCACGTGGACAGATGTGCGTGGATGTTGATCACTGGGACAGATGTGTCTTACTATGTGATCAGTGAGTAGTAAAGTGCTTTACACTCACTGATCCCCCGCCGGCAGCACAGACTAGCTCTCCTTTTCCTCACTGACAGACTCTGTGTGAGGAGAAGCAGAGCCAATGAACTGACAGCCAGCTCTGTTTTACATCACATGATGGCTGTGTCCAAACACAGCCATCATGTGATCAGGAGGGCCAATCACAAAGCCCTCCTGCTGAGTGGTGATGCGCTGTGTCTGGGGAACACAGGCACACCGGGCTTGTGCTCCTTCTGAGGGACGTTGAGGAAAGTCCATTCAGAAGAACAAAACCCTCCACCTGGCTGTTTATGTACAGTGGCCGGGTGGGAAGAAGATGAGGTTATGGCATGGCCTAGACGGTCCCTAGACCTTTTAATCCTGTAGAACAGTGAAGATGGGTCATGGATGGGTCTTCCAGCACGACCCAAAACCTACCACCAAGGCAACAAAGGAGTGGCTCAAGAAGAGGCACATTAAGGTCATGGAGTGTCCTAGCAAGTCTCCAGACCTTAATCCCATAGAACGTTTATGGAGGGAGCTGAAACTTTGAGTTGGCAAGAAACCTTAAGGATTTAGAGAAGATCTGTAAAGAAGACAAAATCCCTCCTGAGATGTGTGCAAACCTGATCACCACCTACAAGAAACGTCTGACCTCTGTGATCACCACCTACAAGAAACGTCTGACCTCTGTGATCACCATCTACAAGAAACGTCTGACCTCTGTGATCACCATCTACAAGAAACGTCTGACCTCTGTGATCACCACCTCCAAGAAACGTCTGACCTCTGTGATCACCACCTCCAAGAAACGTCTGACCTCTGTGATCACCACCTCCAAGAAACGTCTGACCTCTGTGATCACCACCTCCAAGAAACGTCTGACCTCTGTGATCACCACCTCCAAGAAACGTCTGACCTCTGTGATCACCACCTCCAAGAAACGTCTGACCTCTGTGATCACCACCTCCAAGAAACGTCTGACCTCTGTGATCACCACCTCCAAGAAACGTCTGACCTCTGTGATCACCACCTACAAGAAACGTCTGACCTCTGTGATCACCACCTACAAGAAATGTCTGACCTCTGTGATCACCACCTACAAGAAACGTCTGACCTCTGTGATCACCAACTACAAGAAATGTCTGACCTCTGATCACCAACTACAAGAAACGTCTGACCTCTGTGATCACCACCTCCAAGAAACGTCTGACCTCTGTGATCACCAACTACAAGAAACGTCTGACCTCTGTGATCACCACCTACAAGAAACGTCTGACCTCTCTGATCACCAACTACAAGAAACGTCTGACCTCTGTGATCACCACCTACAAGAAACGTCTGACCTCTGTGATCACCACCTACAAGAAACGTCTGACCTCTGTGATCACCACCTACAAGAAACGTCTGACCTCTGTGATCACCACCTACAAGAAACGTCTGACCTCTGTGATCACCACCTACAAGAAACGTCTGACCTCTGTGATCACCACCTACAAGAAACGTCTGACCTCTGTGATCACCACCTACAAGAAACGTCTGACCTCTGTGATCACCACCTCCAAGAAACGTCTGACCTCTGTGATCACCACCTCCAAGAAACGTCTGACCTCTGTGATCACCACCTCCAAGAAACGTCTGACCTCTGTGATCACCAACTACAAGAAACGTCTGACCTCTGTGATCACCACCTACAAGAAACCTCTGACCTCTGTGATCACCACCTACAAGAAACGTCTGACCTCTGTGATCACCACCTACAAGAAACGTCTGACCTCTGTGATCACCACCTACAAGAAACGTCTGACCTCTGTGATCACCAACTACAAGAAATGTCTGACCTCTGTGATCACCACCTCCAAGAAACGTCTGACCTCTGTGATCACCAACAATGGTTTCTCCACCAACTACTAAGTCATGTTTTTTCTTGGGGATCAAATGCTTATTTTACTCACTGAACTGCAACTCCATTTATAACATTTTGTATCATGTGATTTTTAATTTTTTTTTTTTTTTTTCTGGATTTTTGGTTGATATTCTGTCTCTATCATATAAATCACACCTATGATAAAAAATATAGACCCTTCATTTCTTTGTGAGTGGGTAAACTTACACAATCTGCAGGGGAGCCAATCAGCATTTCCCCCCCCACTGTGTGTATATTTGTGGGTTCTAAGTAAATTCTTGACCAATAAAATGTGGATTTTTACATGTAGGAGAGAAGTGTCAGAATCCGCCTGGTTGGTAAGTGATTAAAACGATAAATAGTCATACCAAATTCACTGGACTAAAACCCGGTGCTTCTGATTTCTCCTGCCCTGTGCTCGAAGTGCAAGGTGGTGCCTTGAATGATGCCAAAGAAGGAGCTTCTCCTCCAGAAAAGTGTAATAGGCGCTCTATTATACCAGCTAATGGGAGTAATACGGTGTCCTCTATAAGACACAATACAAACATTTACACCTGTATAGTACATAGTCTTTCTATGTAATAAATATATTAAAGAATTAAAAAGCTAAAACCGAAGAAGAAACTTTATTTATAAAGTTCTGGATTTTCATTTTTTTTTCTTTATCTCCTGTACAGGTGGATTGACAGGTTTGTTGGTCTTGTTTGGTCTTCAGAAGTCACATTTGGAGACGAGTCATATGGGTCTTCTGAGAGACTGAAAGGCTTTACTCCAGATCACCGGAGGATCCACACAGGACACAAGTCATATCTGTCTTCTAAATGTCATGACTTTTTTTTTTTTTTTTTTTAATACTCCTCAACGTTGATGCAGTCGTGGAGGACAACAGGAGAGAAGCCGTTCTTGGAAGTGACAATAGCTTTACAGTAGAGTCAAACCCATACATACCCAGAAGACATCACACAGGAGAGAACATATCTTATCTGGAATGTGACTAAGGTTTTACAATGGAAGCAGAGCTTATCAGACACCAGAAGGTCTACGCCGGAGAGAAGCCGTATCAGTGTTCTGAATGTGGTAAAGCTTTTAGACTGAAGACACAGCTTGACGTACACCAGAGCATGCACACTGGAGAGAAGCCGTATCCGTGTTCTGAATGTGATAAAGCTTTCAGACTGATGTCGGAGCTTATCAGACACCAGAGGGCTCACAATGATGAGAAACCAAATCAGTGCTCGGAATGTGATAAAGCATTTAGACTGACGTCAGAGCTTATCAGACACCAGAGGGTTCACACCGGAGAGAAGCCATATCAATGTTCTGAATGTGATAAAGCTTTTAGACTGAAGACACAACTTAACGTACACCAGAGCATGCACACTGGAGATAAGCCATATCAGTGCTCTGAATGTGACAAAGCTTTTAAACTGAAGGCAGAGCTTATTAGGCATGGGAGTGTTCACACTGGAGAGAGACCGTATCAGTGTTCTGAATGTGACAAAGCTTATAAAAGGCCGGAGACTCTTACCAGACACTGGAGGAGTCACACTGAAGAGAATACATATCCATATCCATGTTCTGAATGTGATAAAGCTTTTAAGGAGAAATCAGAACTTATCCCACACCAGAGGGTTCACACCGGAGAGAAGCCATATCAGTGTCCCGAATGTGATAAAGCTTTTAGAGTGAAGTCAGAGCTTACCATACACCAGAGGATTCACACTGGAGAGAGGTTGTGTCCATGCTCTGAATGTGGCAAAGCTTTTATACACAAGTCAGATCTTATTAAACACCAGACGGCTCACATTGGAGCGAAGCCATATTGGTGTTCTGAATGTGGCAAATCTTTTACACTGAAGGAAAGACTTATCAGACACAAGAAAATCCACACTGGTGAGACGCCGTACCCATGTTCTGAATGCAACAAAGCTTTTAAAAGGAAGGAAGATCTTCTCATACACCAGAGGATTCACACCGGAGAGAAACCATACCAGTGTCCCGAATGTGATAAAACGTTTACAGTGAAGTCTACTCTAACCACGCACCTGAGGGTTCACACTGGAGTGAAGCCATATCGATGTTCTGAGTGTGAGAAAACTTTTACAACAACGTCACATCTTCGCACACACCAGAGGGGTCACACCGGAGAGAAGCCATATCCATGTTCTGAGTGTCCTAAAGCTTTCACGCGGAAGTCAAGGCTTATCGAACACCAAAGGATTCACACTGGGGAGAGGAAACTCTGGGAGGAAGGAGAGTGTTAATGGTGTTGCAGATAAGCTATTCTGAAAGGGTTAGGGGTGATTTAGCAGTACACCTCATACCATACCCCAAGCTAATGGAACAGTGAAACAATGTAATGCTACTTTAAGAGAAAGTAACTACAATCTGTGAGCAAACCAGAAATGAAATGGCTAAATACGAGTTTAGTGCTTGTGTCCCATTTAGGCACACACCTAGAATATTATACCTTTTGAGATACTTTTTGAAGTAAATACGTAAATAAATACATAGATACATAGTATGTTTGCATCATACACTAATTGACCTTCATTCCCAAAAGTTTCCTTCATTGCCAGATCCTGAGCTAATACATCAATAACTCTGCTTTAATACCAGAGACTGGGTAGTAGGCGAGTGGCCTGCTGCCAAGCTTCTGCAGCCAAGATCTTCCTGGGTTCTGCTGACTACTAATACATCAGTGGAGTTTGAGGGTTCTGGGTAAACCCATCTAGTCCACATCTCCTACCTTTTTAAGAAGGTTCTCCATCTCCTCTATGAAAAAAGTACTCTGGGAAATTCTCAGACTGGGACACCGGCCAAGGAGGAGTCACTATTCAATGAGAATGTGACTCTCAAAGTTGGCTTAGGCCTTCAAACTGGGTGATGCTTACTGTTTTGGGCTGTCTTGTGTGCTGCTTTTTACAATGCCATCTAGGCCCAGCTGGTCACTGCCACAAGTCCATGCCTTTCCAGCTATTGCTCAGTGCTTTGGTTTAAATCGCACCGCGCAACTGCAAAAGATCTGAACCTGGAGGCCCAGTCCTCACCAGTATAAAAACATGGTGGGTAAAATCTCAGAAACGTTCTGCATTTTTAGTGCTTACTTGCACCATTTTTTTTTTTTTCCTTTCCACAAATAATTTTTTTTATTGACTGGCAATTCTGAACTTTCTAGCAAATGTTGCTACTCCAGGAAGTGTATATTCCGTAGCACCGCCCCCTCCCATCCTCTCCTGTGCAGGTGGATGATTGTGGTAATTTTGTACAAGTAAATGTTTCTTGTAGGATATTTAATGTCTCTTTAGTGTGTGTGTGTGTGTGTGTGTGTGTGTATATATATATATATATATATATATATATATATATATATATATATATATATATATGTGTGTATGTATATGTATATGTATATATATGTATATGTATATATATATATGTGTGTTATGGGATCCAGTAGACAGAGGAGGTTCCTGGGGCAGTAAATCTCTGACACGTAACATTATTAAAGGAAGCAGCAACACTGAAATATGAGATTAAAACGCCTTAAGAAGTCCATATAACACATTCCTAATACTTTATAAAACATGAGGGGGAAAAAGGATAAATTGGACTGGGTGGCTTTGTTTTTGGTGGACCACTTATGTAAGCCTTGATAGAGATATATAGATATCTATATATCTCTATCTATATTACTTTCTAATGATAAAATGACAATATTAAGTGCTTATATGCTAATGTTAGATTAATTTATAATAGGTTTGCTTGATAAAATGACTTTGTAGAGAGTAGTTATTGGAATGTCTTGCTGTGTGGTATGGTGAGACATTTAATCTCCATGCTCTACATCAAAGTATTTCAGAGTTTGGGTTGCGATCAAGTAGATGAGGTGTTCTGTAATAAAACTGAATTTTTCTGGTAATTGATGTGCTGCTTGTGCAAATTCTTAAACAATTTTTCATGTAAACTAGTAGTGTTTGGTAGGTTCTACATGTCCACTGTCCAAGATTGGAACTTAAAGGCCTCCCTTGTCTCTGAAGACCTCTGTTATGGACTGCCTGGCACCCCGGCTGGGGTGCTTCTGCCAAACTGTACCTCCTGCCCTCCAAACCCTTCCAGCAGACCGATTAGCTGCTATCAGTCCTTTACCCCAAGCATTGTACACAGGCAAGATGTTGAGGTAAAAACCAAAGGAATAATTTTTATTAAAACTTAGACACATACTTGTTACACCCCAGGAAGGCATTTCCCTTTTGGGGTTGTTAGCATAGATAAGACGTCAAGTAAAAACATGACAATACATACTTCAAACAGAAATCCAATTAACAGCTAACAACGATCTAATTACACATTAATCTAATTAACAGCTAGGCACCTAGACAAGTCTTGGCAGTCACAGGAATTCCCCCATCCTAGACAAACTGACACCAATTCCGCAACATTCAAGAAGACCCAAGGCTGTCCAAATCTCATTAACCAGCTTCCTTTTCACATCCATCTTCTGAGTTTCAAGTTGGCAGAGACCATCATGACTTCTGTGACTGTTAAATGTGGTAATGACATGTCATCTTCCTAAATGTTCATAGCTCCCTCAGTTTTCCATTCACCAGGATTTCCCCGTCATTCCACTGTCCATGGATCCAGCTAGAAGATTCATTAATGAGGATTTTCCTACACTGGATGGTCTCATAATTCCAATAAGCTCTCTGTTGCAGAACATGCCAGACAAGCACTTTAGAAGTGTCTTGCATTCTCTTCTTCTCCAGCATGGTCCTTCTCTCACAGCATTCAACAACTCTTTAAACTTAATGTCCACAGATGACCTTTAACCACAGTGATGTGATTTTCCACCTTCAGGTAGGTTGCAAGAAGAGATGAGTCCTGTACATGTTGGCACTGGCCATCCTCAACTGTACTCATGCCCTGAATTGCTGAAGGCACCTTTTCTTCCATATGTGAGTGAGATAACGTTCAAGTAGGTCCACAATGTCAAAGATCTGTTTAATGTCATGCTCTAAAATTATCCCGAATATAGTTTGATGGCCCCCGGTCTCCTCCATGGGCCATAATTATTGGGTAGAAGGCTAGCCCATAGGCCCCTCCAAAAGCCCCTGTCTTGGTAGGGTCTGTCAAATTTCTTCCCCCCTCAAAGGTAGACTAACCTGGTACCTCCAACTGATCTGGACATGCATTAGACGGGTGGAGTGAACTTACATAGTCAGTCCACATCATCTCCTCCATTCTTGGTCGCAGGGAAGAGTTGTCATTGGTAGGTGTGAGGCAGAGGTCGTGGACCCTTTGTCTGGCTGCCAGTGCTTCAGCTGGGGGTCTTTACTGTCCTGGGGCTCAGTCTTCTGCTGGGGAGAGGGGGCCAACTCCCTGGAGCCCTGAAGACACAGTAGGTGTTAGGAAGAGGCCATGGGTGCTCTGCCCTGTTGTCAGCACTTCAGCTGGGGACTCCACATCCTCCACTCTTTCAGATTGTTGGAGAAGGAGGACAGCTTCTTCTGCATCCAGATGGTGGAACTGCTGAGGAGATGAGCCAGCTGCTCTATCTCCTGTACCCTCATCTGGCTGCTGGGATGACATCTCTCTGGTATGATCTCCAAGGTGCATGGATCCTTGCTGGGGAGGAAGGATGGTTTCCTCCTCCTACCGGGTCATTGTACTGCCGCTGGGTGGATAAGTCATTTATTTCATCTCCCAGATCCACATCCCGCCACTGGACAGACGCATTCCTCCATCAAAGCTCATCCGGTTCCGAAACAGGTTCGTCAAGGTGAGTCAACCCTTGCTGCATCCAGCATAGGAGCTCTACTTCCAAAGCTGTGGGTGAAGGTGGGTGAAGCACCCTGTTACTCTGCCCTTTGATAACACTGCAGCCAGGATTTGAGAGCTGTTGGCTGGTACTTCCCCATAGTTCCAGGCAAAGGGTACCCTGAACAGCTGCTAAGCAGAGTTTAGCAGCCGTCTGTACCTGATCTCCAGCTCCCATTTTTGAACTGTACAACAGCCCCTGCCTTAGCCAAAGTCTTCCGTTGGGCTATCGTCCACTGTCCACGGGCACACTTGGGCTACATGCCAGCGGAGGGCTCTGTAGCTCTTGTCCAGCTGCATCTCTACCTGGACCAGCCTGCTTAACTCCGCTATTATTATTATTATTATTATTATACAGTATTTATATAGCGCCAACAGTTTACGTAGCGCTTTACAACTTGAGGGTAGACAGTACAAATACAATACAATTTGATACAGTAGGAATCAGAGGGCCCTGCTCCTTAGAGCTTACAATCTAAGAGGGGAGGTCAAGAGATACAAGAGGTAATAACTGTGGGTGATGTGCTGATTGAGAAGATAAATGTACAGTTGTTAGGTGGGGGCCAGATAGGCTTCTCTGAAGAGATGAGTTTTCAGGGATCGTCTTAAAGTGGATAGAGTAGGAGAAAAACGGACGGATTGGGGTAGAGCATTCCAGAGGATGGGGGAGGCTCTGGAGAAGTCCTGAAGGCGAGCATGGGATGAGGTGACAAGGGAGTTTGAGAGCAGGAGGTCTTGGGAGGAGCGAAGACAACGATTAGGTTGGTATTTTGTGACTAGGTTAGAGATGTAGCTAGGGGCCAAGTTGTGGATGGCTTTGTAAGTTATAGTTAGTATCTTGAATTTAATTCGGTGACTGAGTGGCAGCCAATGGAGGGATTGGCAGAGGGGTGTAGCAGACGCTGAGCGGTTTGTGTGGTGGATGAGCCTGGCCGCAGCGTTCATGATGGACTGAAGTGGGGATAGCCTATTTAGAGGTAAACCAATGAGGAGGGAGTTGCAGTAGTCAAGGCGGGAGATGACCAGGGAGTGGATTAGAAGCTTTGTGGTGTCGATGGTTAGGAAGGGGCGTATCTTGGAGATGTTGCGAAGACAGAGGCGGCAAGCTTTGGATAGTGATAGAATGTGGGGTCGAAAGGTTAGTTCAGAGTCCAGGATTACACCTAGGACCTTGGCGTGGGGAGATGGGTTGATAGTTGAGCCGTTGATCTTGACAGGGAGATCAGGGGAAGTGGGACCTGAGGGAGGAAATATCATGAGCTCGGTTTTGGATAGGTTGAGTTTGAGAAAGTGATGTGACATCCAGACTGATATGTCTGCTAGTAAGTTGGTGATGCGTGAGGAGACAAGTGGAGAGAGCTGGGGGGTGGAGAGATAGATTTGGGTGTCATCAGTGTAGAGATGATATTTAAAGCCGTGGGAGGCAATCAACTGACCCAAGGAGGTGGTGTAGATTGAGAAAAGGAGAGGTCCGAGAACAGAACCTTGGGGGACCCCAACGGAAAAAGGAAGAGGAGAGGAGGAAGTAGAGTTGTAAGTGACACTGAAGGAGCGGTGGGATAGGTAGGATGAGAACCAGCGAAGAGTACAGTCACGGAGACCAAAGGAGTGGAGTTTTTCAAGGAGGAGGGGGTGGTCCACTGTGTCAAAGGCAGCAGAGAGATCCAGGAGAAGTAGTACAGAATAGTGTCCGTTGGCTTTAGCCATTAGTAGGTCATTTGAGAGTTTAAGGAGAGCAGTTTCCGTGGAGTGTTGAGGGCGAAAACCGGACTGAAGGGGATCAAGAAGTTTATTCATGGTCAGATGGTCACTTAATCGGTTGTAGACCAGTCTTTCAAGAAGTTTGGAGGAGAAGGAGAGTAAGGAGATGGGACGTAAGTTGTTGAGATTGGTGGGATCCAGTGAGGGATTTTTTAGTATGGGGGTGACTAGCGCATGTTTTAGAGAGTTTGGGAAGATGCCACAAGAGAGGGAGAGGTTGAAAATGTGAGTTAGAGAGCGTAGAATTGAGTCAGAGGGTGAGCGTAGCATTTGCGAGGGAACAGGATCCAGGGGGCAAGTGGTTAGATGAGTGCTAGATAAAAGTTTAGCAACCTCAGTAGTAGTAGCAGGGTTGAATGAGGGAAGTAATGACTGTATCTGTGGACATGGGGTGTTGCATGGGGGAGGTTTTTGCGCATTGGCGATCTCCTCATGAATTGTATCAATCTTAGTTTTGAAGTGATTGGCAATCTCCTGGGCGGTGATTGAGTTGGTGGGTGGAGGCAGTGGAGGACAGAGTAGAGTGTTGAAGGTAGAGAAGAGTTGACGTGGACTGGATGAGAAGGTGTTGATGAGTGTGATAAAGTAGGTCTGTTTGGCAGTGTGAAGGCAGGAGTAGTATTTTAGGAGGGCAGATTTATATTGTGTGAAGTCTTCCTGGGTCTTAGTCTTATGCCACAGGCGCTCAAGAGCGCGGCTACGTTTTCTGAGACCTCTGGTGTCATCTGTTTGCCAGGGTTGTAGCAGTCGGGGCCTAATTCTGCGTGTAGTGAGGGGGGCCAGCTTGTCTAGGGAGGAGGACAGTGAGCTGTTGTAAATGAAAGTAGCTAGGTTGGGGCAGGACAGGGGGGAGATTTTGTCATAGAGGTGATCAGTAGCAGAGTAGAGAAGAGAAGGGTTGAGGTGGCGAAGGTTTCTGCGTGTAACTGTTGGGCGGTTGGAGGGAGAAGAGGTGGAAGACAAGGAGAGAGCAAAACTAATAAGGTGGTGATCAGAGAGTGGGAGTGGATTGTTGGAAAGGTTGCACGGAGTGCACAGATAGGAGAAGGCAAGGTCAAGGGTGTTGCCGTTGGAGTGGGTAGGAGCCTGTATCCATTGCTTCAGGTCAAGCGATGAGGTTAGACTGAGAAGTTTAGAAGTAATAGTAGTGTTAGTGTTGACAGGGATGTTGAAGTCCCCAAGAATAATTGTGGGGATTTCAGAAGAGAGAAAGTAGGGTAGCCAGGCAGAGAAGTCGTCAAGAAAGGCTGATACTGGTCCAGGGGGCCGGTAGATGACAGCAATTCTTAGAGAAATGGGAGAGAAAAGACGAATGCAATGTGCCTCAAAAGAGGAGAGTGTCAGAGAGGGAGGTGGGTGAAGAACCTGATAGGTGCTGCATGGGGCTAGAAGGATTCCCACTCCACCTCCCTTCCGTCCACTTGGTCTGGGGGAGTGAGTCCAGAGAAGGCCCCCATGGGAGATGGAAGCAGGAGAAATAGTGTCCGATTCATGAAGCCAGGTTTCAGTAATGGCAAGAAGGTTAAAGGAATTTGTGATGAAGAGGTCGTGGAGGGCGGTGAGTTTGTTGCAGACAGAACGTGCATTCCACAGGGCACAGGAAAAGGGGGGGCTGGTTTTGGAAAGAGGAATATGGACCAAGTTCTGTGGGTTGCGGCTCCTGCCAGAGGGTGTAGGGGGATGGGAGCGTTGGGCAAAGACAGATGATGGTGGCCCAGGGTTTGGGGATATGTCACCAGAGATTAGGAGAAGCAGGAGGGTGAGGGAGGTAATGTGGGACTGTGATTTATGTGAAGGGGCATGTCTCAGAATACTGGAGGTTTTATCAGTGTATGGATGTAGAATGAGCGAGAGTTGGTAAGAGCAGTAGTAGGGGGAAGACAGAAGGCAGGGTGATATGTATAAGCAGGCGGGTGGAGAGGGGGGGGTGAAGGTAAGAGAGTTTGAGGAGAGCGGACAGGAGTGTCAGGAGCAGTGGTAGAGAGTGCATGTTACAGAGTGGAAGGAGAGCTTAATAGAGAGACGGGTCACCTGCAGTCTGTTAGCTGCTTTCCAGTGCAGATTGCTGTATTTGTTTGCTTCGTGCAATCGCTGAAGTGCAGAGAATGAAGTGCATATCACTTGTAGAAAGAATCACTTAGAGGAAGAAGCCTTAAGGATAGAAGCCCCTGCAATGTGCTCCCCAGCAATGTGCTACCCCCTTAAGGATGCTCAAATATATACTGTTATAAGGGTGGGGTTGAAGTTCGTTAATTAATCATGAGTGACTATAAGAGTGCCTGGCAATCAAAGTGAACTTTTTGCTTCAAAAGTCAGAATAGCAAGAGGCCAAGACAAGATCAACACATAAAACTTAGGTAAGACAGTTCAGAAAAACAAATAATGTCATGGTTGTGCGCACAGGGCAACAGATAGAGAAGGCCACATACCAGAGAGACACACACACAGAGACAGCAAGCAGATCCCAATTGCAGTTAACGGTGGAAGATGTGGATGAGCTGACACATACCATCCACTCCTCATGCGGTTGTACCCCCAATAACAGCATCGCACTTTATACTGCGACCAGTACATTTCCTGGATGGAGGGGAGAATCTTTCCCTGGTGGCGCTGCTCATGGTCAAGCGCTTCCTTCCAGAGTTGCTGGTGGATGAAATCATACTGCCCCAGCAGAACCAGCATTGGCACTAGTTCCCTATGCTGCATCCGCATCTCTTGCAGCCTCCTTCCCAATTCCTATTCCATGGCGACTGGTCAGATCACGGTTGTGGTTTGCATGAGTGTGGGATTTTATACATGCATCCCGTTCTTACACAAGCAGCCTGCACTGCCCATC
This sequence comes from Lithobates clamitans, assembly GCA_037952925.1. Taxonomy (NCBI): domain Eukaryota; kingdom Metazoa; phylum Chordata; class Amphibia; order Anura; family Ranidae; genus Lithobates; species Lithobates clamitans. The sequence goes on along the minus strand of JBBGZY010001081.1, from coordinate 1,207,481 downwards.
CCCTTTCTGGTGGGAGATCCTTAAATGCACTGTGGTTATCAGCCAGGTACGTCTGGACTCAGGAAGCATTGTAACCCCAATACAAGATGTCCTGGTTGGTGAGGTGGGATCAATAACCAAGGCGTTCTGGGTTGTCTAAGTACACAGAGGCACAAGGTCCTACCTATTGGTGTCCATGTCTATTACTGCCATTGGTGAAACTCTTGAACTCTAGTATACCCAATAATAGTGGGACATGACTTTCCGAAACTGTGGGGATGAAGGGGTCTGGCTAAATGGGTAAAACAGACCTCTGACACTGAGAGGACATTGTTATAGATATGCCCGATGATGAGGACAATGATTTGTGTAATGTTGGGTATGATTATGGATCTGTTTACCCAATTCAAAATGAGAAGGTCACCAGCATTGGAAGCATAATCCTGACCACAAGCTGCCCTCTGGTGGTGGGGATTTCTCAGATTACAGGTGATGCTTGAAGAGGAAATGACCACAAGTCCTTCACTCCCTGATCCAAAAGCCTGAGGAACAGAAGGGATGTTCTCATTTTGTAACCAACAATAAAAAAAATACAGTATATGTGTGGGGGAAGGGGGGAGAGGGGGTAGGTGATCTGTGTGTGGGAAGGAGGTAGGTGATCTGTGTGGGGGGGGAGATAGGTGGTCCGTGTGGGGGAGGTGGGTGATCCTTGTGTGTGTGTGTGTGTGCGGGGTAGGTGATTCGTGTGGGGGGGAGGTAGGTGATTTGTGTGTGTGTGTGTGTGTGGGGGGGAGGTAGGTGATCTGTGCGTGTGTGTGGGGGGAGGTAGACGATCTGTGTGTGTGTCTGGGGGGGGGGGTAGGTGATCTATGTGGGGAGTAGGTAGGTGATCTGTGTGTGTGTGTAGAGGAGGTAGGGGATCTGTGGAGGGAGGAGGTAGGCGATCTGTTTGTGGGGGAGGTAGGTGATTTATATGGGGGGAGGTAGGTGATCTGTGTGTGGGGAGGAGGTAGGTGATCTGTGTGTGCAGAGGAGGTAGGTGATCTATGTGGGGAGGAGGTAGGTGATCTGTGTGTGTGTGTAGAGGAGGTAGGTGATCTGTGGGAGGGGGTAGGTGATCTGTTTGTGGGGGAGGTAGGTGATTTATGTGGGGGGAGGTAGGTGATCTATGTGGGGAGGAGGTAGGTGATCTGTGTGTGGGGAAGAGGTACGTGATCTGTGTGTGGAGAGGAGGTAGGTGATCTTTGTGGGGGGGAGGTAGGTGATCTATAGGGGGTGGAAGATATGTGTGTGGGGAGGAGGTAGGTGTGGGACAAGGTAGTTGATCTGTGTGTTGTGGGGGGTAGGTAATCTGTGTGTTTTGGGGGGTAGGTGATCTGTATGTGTAGAGGGGGTAGGTGATCTGTGTGGGGGGAGGAGGTAGGTGATATGTGTGTGGGGGGAGGGGGTGTAGCTGTCTGTAGGTGGTTGGGATATGAGATGAAGATAATGATTATAATGAAGTTGGGTGACGTCTCTAATCCTCAGTGGAGGAGAAGTCGGGTGATGTCTCTAGTCCTCAGTGGAGGAGATATCGGGTGATGTCTCTAGTCCTCAGTGGAGGAGATATCGGGTGATGTCTCTAGTCCTCAGTGGAGGAGATATCGGGTGACGTCTCTAATCCTCAGTGGAGAAGTTGGGCGATGTCTCTAATCCTCAGTGGATGTGAAGTTGGGTGATGTCTCTAATTCTCAGTGGAGGAGAAGTTGGGTGATGTCTCTAATCCTCAGTGGAGAAGTTGGGTGATTTCTCTAATCCTCAGTGGAGAAGTTGGATGATGTCTCTAATCCTCAGTGGAGGAGATATCGGGTGATGTCCCTAATTCTCAGTGGAGGACATGTTGGGTGATGTCTCTAATTCTCAGTGGAGGAGATATTGGGTGATGTCTCTAATCCTCAGTGGAGGAGATATTGGGTGATGTCTGTAATCCTCGGTGGAGGGGAAGTTGGGTGATGTCTCTAATCCTCAGTGGAGGAGATATCGGGGGGATGTTTCTAATCCTCAGTGGAGGAGAAGTGGGGTGATGTCTCTAGTCCTCAGTGGAGGAGAAGTCGGGTGATGTCTCTAATCCTCAGTGGAGAAGTGGGGTGATGTCTCTAGTCCTCAGTGGAGGAGAAGTCGGGTGATGTCTCTAGTCCTCCAGTGGAGGAGAAGTCGGGTGATGTCTCTAGTCCTCCAGTGGAGGAGATATCGGGTGATGTCTCTAGTCCTCAGTGGAGGAGATATCGGGTGATGTCTCTAATGCTCTGTGGAGGAGAAGTAGGGTGATGTCTCTAATCCTCGATGGAGGAGAAGTGGGGTGATGTCTCTAATCCTCGGTGGAGGAGAAGTGGGGTGATGTCTCTAGTCCTCAAGGGAGGAGAAGTTGGGTGATGTCTCTAATCCTCGGTGGAGGAGAAGTTGGGTGATGTCTCTAATCCTCAGTGGAGGAGATATCGGGTGATGTCTCTAATCCTCAGTGGAGGAGATATCGGTGATGTCTTTAATCCTCAGTGGAGGAGATATCGGGTGATGTCTCTAATCCTCAGTGGTGATGAAGAAATTGGATGGAGAATTTGGTTATGGATTTTCCTTCTCCAAAATCCAAACTTAAACCTAAATGTTCTGAGAAATTCTCTCCATCTACAGGTGATGACTACAATGTATGGAGGATCTTCATACTCCTCATTGTCTGCACTCCTCATCTCCTGTCATCTCCTCCCGAACCCCTCCCTATCTCCCCGGTCATTTCTCCTTCAGTCTCTCGTCTGTCTCTAGCTGCAGCTCCATGTGAGAGGTGGAGGGGGAGGGGTGTCCTCTCTTTTATTGTAGTTCAGAGAGGGGAGGGGTGTTTTTCATTTTCTTGTAGCTCACGAAATGATAGGGGTGAACTCCATTTACTTGTAGCTAAGGAAGGGGGAGGGGTGTCCTCCATTTTCTTGTAGCTCAGGAAGGGGGAGGGGGTGTCCTCCATGTTCTTTTAGCTCAGGAGGGTGAGGGGGTGTCCTCCATTTTCTTGTAGCTCAGGAAGGGGAGAATTTGTCCTCCATTTTCTTGTAGCTCTTTTGTTTTTTGTTTTCCTTTCTTTCCCTCAGAGAATGTCTTCTTTTTAACATTCTGCTAAAACTTTGAGTATTAATACTGCTTGGACCTTGAAGAAGGGGTATACACCCCGAAATCTTGTCTTGAAAATTTGTATAATAGTGCAAGTAAACTAAATATCACAGACAATAAACAGTAAGGGTGTCCTCCATTTTCTTGTAGCTCAGGAAGGGGGAGGGTGTCCTCCATTTTCTTGTAGCTCAGGAATGGGGAGGTTTGTCCTCCATTTTCTTGTAGCTCAGGAATGGGGAGGTTTGTCCTCCATTTTCTTGTAGCTCAGGAAGGGGGAGGGGTGTCTTCCATTTTCTTGTAGCTCAGGAAGGGGGAGGGGTGTCCTCCATTTTCTTGTAGCTCGGTGATCAGTCTCCATGTGATGATAGAATGTTTCATAGATTAGAAGAAATGTCTCCATCTAGTGTCTGCTCTCCATACTGCACCCTCTGTATTATCAGTCCCGTTATTCTAGTGATCCTCCTGATGGGACAAATCCTGGACTGAGCGTGTGCGAAATGTCACTTCCTGTCCATGGAACACGTTTCCTGTTTTCAGACATTTTAGATCCGATTCTCCGTCCTGAACACACGGCCACCATAGGGACAGCATGGGATGTTCTCCATGTCCCACCACACAGGTAAGTGTCCTATTCATGGTACAGGGCTCCTGTCCCTGCTATAGACATATCAATCATCTGTGACCGGCTCCTCCCCCTCCTCCTCCGTGTGATGAATCATCTGTGTATATATATATATATATATATATATATATATATATATATATATATCTCTATATGGATTGTATTCTCACACTTTGTCTCTGTCGGTCACCTTGATAAAGAAGGTCTCCGCACTCTCTAAATGTTGGAGGAACTTCTCTGCTGATCTGGGACTTCAGTAACTCCGACTTCAGAATCTTCTTTTTGATGTTGGTTTCCTCTTCATTGCCGACCATTAAATGTTCCTCAGAATAGATCCGGTATTCCCTCCAAGGAAGGACATTCAGGCTCATCTCCCACCATGTTCTCTAATGTGTCTGAGACAGAATAAGGGGGGGAAACATCCGGAGAACCTGCTGGGTCTTGACACCCCAAGAATTCAGGTTTATGGTGGAGAATAGACCCCGAAATGTCATCAGAATGCTGATACTCCTTACTGGGGCCATTGTACTGCCCACTGTCATACCCTCCACACTCCTCTCCTGTACATAGTGCCCACTGTCATACCCTCCACACTCCTCTCCTGTAGATACCGCCCACTGTCATATCCTCCACACTCCTCTCCTGTACATACTGCCCACTGTCATACCCTTCACTAGGGATGAGCCGAACACCCCCCGGTTCGGTTCGCACCAGAACTTGCGAATGGACCAAAACATTAGAAACCCATTGAAGTCTATGGGACTCGAACGTTCAAAATCAAAAGTGCTAATTTTAAAGGCTTATATGCAAGTTATTGTCATAAAAAGTGTTTGGGGACCCGGGTCCTACCCCAGGGGACAAGGATCAATGCAAAAAGAAGTTTTAAAAACGTCTGTTTTTTCGGGAGCAGTGATTTTAATAATGCTTAAAGTGAAACAATAAGTGTAATATTCCTTTAAATTTCGTACCTATAGTATGCCTGTATTTCGTGACTATAGTATAGTAAATTTCGTGTCTATAGTATGCCTGTAAAGGGGCGCATGTTTCCCGTGTTTAAAACAGTCTGACAGCAAAATGACATTTCAAAGGAAAAAAAGTCATTTAAAACTACTCGTGGCTATTAATGAATTGCCGGTCCGACAATACACATAAAAGTTCATTAATAAAAACGGCATGGGAATTCCCCACAGGGGAACCCCGAACCAAAATTAAAAAAAAAAACTGGCATGGGGGTTCCCCTAAATTCCATACCAGGCTCTTCAGGTCTGGTAAGGATATTAAGGGGAACCCCGTGCCAAAATGTAAAAAAAAACAAATGACGTGGGGTCCCCCTCAAAATCCATACCAGACCCTTATCCGAGCACACAACCTGGAAGGCCGCAGGAAAAGAGGGGGGGACGACAGAGCGCCCCCTCTCCTGAACCGTACCAGGCCACATGCCCTCAACATTGTGAGGGTGCTTTGGGATCCCCAAATATAAATAAAGTGTAGCGCTATGTGTAAAAATAAAGACATAAAAATTGAATTCAAGCTATCTTGCGATAGTAAGGTAAACAAAAAATTTTACAAAAAATTGAATATCATGTGACCTGAAAGAAAATAGCATAAAAAGCATAATAGCAATACACCTGTGAATAGTGAAAAACCAAACCAAAAAAATTCATAAATATATATAAAAAAATTAGCCGTGAATAAAGTCCATATATGTTAATAAAAAGTGTTCTTGAAAAAAAGTATTTTTAAATCAAAAACCACCACCAACAGTCTCTGAGGATTAGCTGATGAGGACAACAACGGAGTATCACTGATGGATGAAACAATAAAGCACCAAATCCAATGTGACATCTAAGTGTGTGCCAAAGCCTTCACCATAGCATCTGAGGAGGCTTACCAGATGCTATGGTGAAGGCTTTGGCACACACTTAGATGTCACATTGGATTTGGTGCTTTATTGTTTCATCCATCAGTGATACTCCGTTGTTGTCCTCATCAGCTAATCCTCAGAGACTGTTGGTGGTGGTTTTTGATTTAAAAATACTTTTTTTCAAGAACACTTTTTATTAACATATATGGACTTTATTCACGGCTAATTTTTTTATATATATTTATGAATTTTTTTGGTTTGGTTTTTCACTATTCACAGGTGTATTGCTATTATGCTTTTTATGCTATTTTCTTTCAGGTCACATGATATTCAATTTTTTGTAAAATTTTTTGTTTACCTTACTATCGCAAGATAGCTTGAATTCAATTTTTATGTCTTTATTTTTACACATAGCGCTACACTTTATTTATATTTGTTGATTCTTTACTTCTGTGTCTTAGAGGCGTGTTAGCCGCTTATTGTGTAATTATCCTTCCTAAAATCATCAGAGCAGCGCTGTACTCACTCCTTATCTGCTTTGGGATCCCCCCCAAAGAACCTTGTCCCCATGTTGATGGGGACAAGGGCCTCATCCCCACAACCCTTATCAGAATCTGGAAGCCCCCTTTAACAAGGGGACCCCCAGATCCCGGCCCCCCGTGTGAAATGGTAATGGGGTACAAAAGTACCCCTACCATTTCACAAAAAAAGTGTTAAAAATGACAAGAGACAGTTTTTGACAATGCCTTTATTTAAAGTGTTCTTCTTTTTCTATCTTCTTTCATCTATCTTCTATCTTCCTTCGGTTTCTTCCTCCATCTTCTTCTTCCTCTGATCCTCTGCTTCTTGCTCCGGTGTTCTCGTCCAGCATCTTTCTCCGCGGCGTCTTCTTCCCTTCTTTGTTTCTCGGGCCGCTCCACATCCATGGGAGGCTCCCGCTGTGTGACGCTTCTCGTCTTCTGACACTTCTTAAATAATGGAGGGCGGGGCCACCCGGTGACCCCGTCCCCCTCGGATGCACGGGGACTTGACGGGACTTCCCTGTGGGTTTCCCCATGATGTCAGGGGGGGCGGGGTCACCCGTTACGTTTAAGAAGTGTCAGAAGACGAGAAGCGTCACACAGCGAGAGCCTCCCATCATGGATGCAGATCAGCCCGAGAACGAAGAAGGGAAGAAGGCGCTGCGGAGAAAGATGCCGGACGAGAACATCGGAGCAAGAAGCAGAGGATCAGAGGAAGAAGAAGATAGAAGATAGAAGAAAGAAGATGGAAAGAAGAAGACTTTAAATAAAGGAATTGTCAAAAACTGTCTCTTGTCATTTTTAACATTTCTGACACTTTTTTTGTGAAATGGTAGGGGTACAAGTACCCCCTTACCATTTTACACGGGGGGGTTAAAGGGGGCTTCCAGATTCCGATAAGCCCCCCGCCCGCAGACCCCTACAACCACCGGCCAAGGGTTGTGGGGATGAGGCCCTTGTCCCCATCAACATCTCCTCCACACTCCTCTCCTGTACATACCACCCGCTGTCATACCCTCCACACTCCTCTCCTGTACATACCGCCCACTGTCATACTCTCCACACTCCTCTCCTGTACATGCCGCCCACTGCCATACCCTCCACACTTCTCTCCTGTACATACCGCCCACTGTCATATCCTCCACACACCTCTCCTGTACATACCGCCCACTGTCATATCCTCCACACTCCTCTCCTGTACATACCGCCCACTGTCATACCCTCCACACTCCTCTCCTGTACATACCGCCCATTGTCATATCCTCCACACTCCTCTCCTGTACATACCACCCACTGTCATATCCTCCACACTCCTCTCCTGTATATACTGCCCCCCTGTCATACCCTCCACACTCCTCTCCTGTACATACCGCCAACTGTCATACCCTCCACACTCCTCTCCTGTACATACCACCCACTGTCATACCCTCCACACTCCTCTCCTGTACATAGTGCTCACTGTCATACCCTTCACATTCCTCTCCTGTACATAGTACCCACTGTCATACCCTCCACACTCCTCTCCTGTACATACTTCCCACTGTCATATCCTCCACACTCCTCTCCTGTACATACCGCCCACTGTCACACCCTCCACACTCCTCTCCTGTACATACTGCCCACTGTCATACCCTCCACACTCCTCTCCTGTACATACTGCCCACTGTCATATCCTTCACACTCCTCTCCTGTACATATTGCCCACTGTCCTCCTCTGAGGCGACCTGAGGAGGAGAGGGTCCAACAAAGAGAAGGCTATCAGAGGAGGAGAGGGTCCCAACAAAGAGAATGAGGGGATCTGAGGAGGAGAGGAGAGAAGGGTAGCGCCACCTGAGTGTAGTATTAACAAATGATGTTTAATGACACCAGGTAAAAACACACTGACAGGATAAAAACATATATTTATATGTTTATATCCTGTAAGTGTGTTTTTACCCGGTGTCATTAAACATCATTTGTTAATACTACACTCAGATGGCGCTTCCTTCTCTACCCTTCTCTCATCCATCACAGAGCCAGCTCTCTGAGGAAACAGCAGTCGCCTAGCCTACCAGCCTACTTTAACCATTACATTACCGGTTACCACTTAACCCTTGAACTTCCAGCCTGTCCCCTATGGTCTAAGTTGCTCAGCCCTTTATATCTCCTGTTATATATGGACTTGTGTGTTTGCGCTTACAGTTACCAATAATCTGTTTGTCTGAGGAGGAGAGGGTCCAACAAAGAGAATGAGGTGATCTGAGGAGGAGAGGGTCCAACAAAGAGAAGGAGGTGATCTGAGGAGGAGAGGGTCCAACAAAGAGAAGGAGGTAATCTGAGGAGGAGAGGGTCCAACAAAGAGAAGGAGGTGATCTGAGGAGGAGAGGGTCCAACAAAGAGAATGAGGTGATCTGAGGAGGAGAGGGTCCAACAAAGAGAATGAGGTGATCTGAGGAGGAGAGGGTCCAACAAAGAGAAGGAGGTGATCTGAGGAGGAGAGGGTCCAACAAAGAGAATGAGGTGATCTGAGAAGGAGAGGGTCCAACAAAGAGAATGAGATGATCTGAGGAGGAGAGGGTCCAACAAAGAGAAGGAGGTGATCTGAGGAGGAGAGTGTCCAACAAAGAGAATGAGGTGATCTGAGGAGGAGAGGGTCCAACAAAGAGAAGGAGGTGATCTGAGGAGGAGAGGGTCCAACAAAGAGAATGAGGTGATCTGAGGAGGAGAGGGTCCAACAAAGAGAATGAGGTGATCTGAGGAGGAGAGGGTCCAACAAAGAGAATGAGGTGATCTGAGGAGGAGCAGGCAACCACCAGCAGTGCTGTACATCCTGGTGAAGTGGTGACCACAGCAGTGCAGTACACTCAGATGATAGCACCGGCACTAGTAGCGGGGGTGTCACGTCCACAACAAAGAAGTAGGGCCCATACTGGCCTCCCAGAGGGGCTTTTATGTCCAGCATGGCTGCCCGCTAATTCTGCAGAGTCTACAATCCCGCCTTTTACAGCGCAGCCCGGCCCTCAGAAAGTAACGGAAAATATTGTGCCAATTCATTTTTGTCCATTATTTGTGGAGATTATTGTGGACCAGTGCGATCTTTATGCCAGCCAATTCATTGCCAGCAATCGGAATTCATCCTATGCCCATCCATTTATGTGTGACCGGTCACCGTGCCGGAATTTAAAGTTGTTGTTTTTTTCTGAACTTACACTGATTATGGAGCTGAGAAAAAAAATAAAGTCCACTCCTATTGGTCCTCCCACCTCACATGCCCATCTATTCTTCTAATATGCCCAGAACACGCTATGACATGATTATAAGAGCTCCACACTTCAATGATTATTCACGGGCACCCGCCACGTGACGTAGGAGCTGCTGCATGTGCCCGGTGGCCGCTATGTCCGCCGGGCACCCGCGATCGCTCCTGACAGAACGCAGATCTGTCAATGTACACAGATAGATCTCCATTCTGTCAGAGGAGTAAAGAGTGATCGTCACTTCCTAGTGATTAGGAACAGCGATCGTTGTCCTCCTCTAGTCAGTCCCCTCCCCCCACAGTTAGAAACACACACTGAGGGAATGCACTTAACCCCTTGATCGCCCCCTAGTGTTAACCCCTTCCCTGCCAGTGACATTTAAACAGTAATCAGTGGCTATTTATTGCACTGATCGCTGTATAAATGTCGATGGTCTCAAAAATGTGTCAAAAGTGTCCGATGTGTCCGCCATAATGTTTTAGTCCTGCTAAAAATCGCAGATTGCCACCATTACTAGTAAAAAAAAAACAAAAAACATGCCATAAATCTATCCCCTCTTTTATAGACGCTATAACTTTTGCTCAAACCAATCAATATACGTTTATTGCAATTTTTTTCTCAAAATATGTAGAAGAATACATCGGCCTAAACTGATGAGGAAATGTATTTCTTGGATAATTATTATAGCGCAAAGTAAAAAAAAGACCAATGATTTTGGAAAAAAAATTCTTAAAATTGTCGGGTTTTTTTGTTTATAGCGCAAAAAATAAAAACTGCAGAGGTGATCAAATACCACCAAAAGAAAGTTCTATTTGTGGGAAAAAAAGGACGCAAATTTTTTTTGGGTACAACTTTGCACGATCACGCAATTGTCAGTTAAAGCGACCCAGTGCCGTATCACAAAAAAATGGCCTGGTCAGGGAGTGTATAACATCCTCCACAGACTTCACTAAACTATTTACCAAGGGTACTCAGGATCTGGACCTGGAGATGGAGGCCTCTTGGTGTCCCACCACCTGAGGGTAATCAGGGTCTGTACCTAGAGATGGAGGCCTCTTGGTGTCCCACCACCTGAGGGTACTCAGGATCTGGACCTGGAGATGGAGGCCTTTTAGTGTCCCACCACCTGAGGGTACTCAAGATCTAGACCTGGAGATGGAGGCCTCTTGGTGTCCCACCACCTGAGGGTACTCAGGATCTGGACCTGGAGATGGAGGCCTCTTGGTGTCCCACCACCTGAGGGTACTCAGGATCTGGACCTGGAGATGGAGGCCTCTTGGTGTCCCACCACCTGAGGGTACTCAGGATCTGGACCTGGAGATGGAGGCCTTTTGGTGTCCCACCACCTGAGGGTATTCAAGATCTAGACCTGGAGATGAAGGCCTCTTGGTGTACCACCACCTGAGGGTACTCAAGATCTGGACCTGGAGATGGAGGCCTCTTGGTGTCCCACCACCTAAAGGTTACTGAGGATCTGGACCTGGAGATGGAGGCCTCTTGGTGTCCCACCCTCTGAGGGTACTCAGGATCTGGAACTGGAGATGGAGGCCCCTTGGTGTCCCACCACCTGGAGGCCTTGGGTCCCAAAAGCAGAAGAACCTTGTGTGCTGCTAATAATTTGGAGGGAGCTTCTCTAGTAGTGTCTTGTGCAGCCAGTGTCTGGAAAGAAAAGCATCACCAGCAAGATGGCGTGCGCATGTGTAGTATGGTCTGAAGGTGAACGCACGCATGTGAAAAAACGTAAAAAATGAAAATAAACAAATTAATATATCTTGTTATAATATAATAAGTCTTAAAATCTGATAAGTAGACAAAGGTGCTGCAAAGGTGCTTCCCCCCCCCTATGTGATAACACTCACCAGCTGGATCTCCCCACCCAAGGGGTAGCACGCATTCACAATAGTATGTGGAACTCCCAGCAGTTGCCTCGATCACAGCGGTCCTGCAGGTGGGGCGCCAGGATATTTTCCCACACACTTGTCTCTGGCAAGACTCGTTACCCGCTCCCCTAATACTTACCTAAGCCCCGATCTCGATCCAACGATGTGCACAGGTGCTTCGGCTCTCCCGGGTTTTTCTCTCCTCATGGGCTGAGACAGCAGCAGGAGCCATTGGCTCCCACTACTGTCAATCACAGCCAGTGAGCCAATGAGGAGAGAGCGGGGGTGGGGCTTAGCCACATCTGTGTGTGATTGGTCACACAGAGAGGAAGGGGGAGGAGGGAGGGGCCAGGATCACCAGTGAAGGACCTGAAAAGAGGAGGATTGGGGGGTTCTGTGCAAAACCACTACATAGAGGAGGTAAGTATCACATGTTTGTTATTTTAAAGGAAAGAAAATCTGCCTTTGCAGTCACTTTAATTGGCTTGTTCTGCCATTCGGCTCCCACTCAGATCCTTCCTGACAGGATTGCCAACCCCCCATTTATTTTACTTATTTTTTTTACATTGAGAAAACCGGGAAAATCTACTGAAATATGACAGAAACTCCTATTTGAAATGAAGAGGTGGGTAAAGGGATAGAGGCAGAAGTGAAGAGGGGGGAGGAGAGATGGGAAAGTAGCGAGAGAGAGAAAGGGGGCTGAGAGAGAGAGGGGGAGGGGATTAATAAGGGGGTGGGCAAGAAAGAGGGGGAGAGAGAGAGAGAGAGAGAGAGAAGGGACACGAGAGAGCGAGAGAAGGGACACGAGAGAGGGCATCGATAGAGGGGGTGAGAGATGGAGGAAATAGAGGGGGTGTGAGAGAGGGAGGGGATAGAGGAGGGACGAGAGAGAGGGGGCGAGAGAGAGATGGAGGGGGGGCGAGAGAGGGGAGGGGGCACAAGAGAGGGCATCGATAGAGGGGATGAGAAATGGAGGAAATAGAGGGGGGTGAGAGAGAGGGAGGGGATCAATAGAGGGGGGACAAGAGAGGGGGCATGAGAGAGAAGGGACAATAGAGGGGGAGAGAGAGAGAGAGAGAGAAGGGGGGGTGAGAGGGAGGGATGGCATCGATAGAGGGGGGATGAGAGAGAGGGGGATGAGAGAGGGAGGGGATCGATAGGGGGGGCACAAGAGATGGAAGTGAGAGGGGAAAAGAGAGAGGGAGGGCATCGATGGGGGGGGCAAGAGGGGGTGAGAGAGAGGGAGGGCACAGAGAGAGAGAGATATAGGGGCAGAGAGAGAGAGAGAAGAGGCGGTGAGGGAGGGTGGTGAGAGAGAGGGAGGGGGATTTAATATGTCTTCTACTCACAACTATGGCCCCAGGTTGCTCTCCCCTGGGCACAGGCAGCCAGGATCTCGAGTTGCTGTGTTAAATCTGCCGCCTCCATAGCCCCTCTCATAGCCGTGTGTTCACCGTACCGTGGTCCGATATTCTTTCCTGCAGTTGATTTGCTTTTGGAACAGAAGATCATCCTCCATCCACACATCTCCGGATCATCCCAACCGGGTACACAACTCACCGGGAGATCAGGGCTGCCGAACCGGTGCAGTGATCCTGGTGGCTGGGCTGCAGATGAGGGATGGGGCTGCCATGCATGGCTTTCCCGGTGGGGTGTTCCCTGTTCTGTGGCCGGGCACCGGGTTCGAAGCGGTATCTGCTCTCAGCTGTCACCATTTGGTCTTCAGGTTAGGGGGTGTGCAAGGACCATCATGTCACTGATCTATGGGCACTGATAGGAACCTGCTGAGGAGAGCCCCGTATACAGACACTGCTGTGTGATCGGTGCTCTGCAACAAGTAGAGGTGAAGTAACAGAGCCTCTCATGGGGCCCCCTACTGGCTCCGGGGCCCTAGGGCAGTGCCAGAATGGTCAGTCGCCTCTGGGTATTATATTGTGTGCACTAAAATGTGACATGTATGTGAGAAATGTCAGAATTGTCCCAGTTGTGAAGTAGAAGGAGCACACAAGGTAAGTACTGAGGTAAGTTGCTGTAACTTATAGTGTTTAATAACCTTTTAAGTCATCTTAGGTGCACACCTCATCCTGTGCCGGGGAGCCTAGGTGTTTAACTCAAAGAGCAGCCAAATCCCCACAATGCAGATATGGGGGGCTAAAACATGGTACATCTGATTTCTCCTGTATTGTCCCCAATACAATACAAACATAAACCTTTATATAGTACTGTAGCGCCCCCTGGTACTCTAAAGGCAGGATAACACCTATAGAGGCAGGGAGCGAGCTAGCATTTACCCCAGGGCTATAATGGGGAGTTTTGAAAGAAATTGGGTTCCAGTTACTTTTGGTCTTTTCAAAGTTCTGATATTGAACTGAAAAGGGAGTAGAAGGAGAGTCTCAGATACCACAGCAGATCAATTCTAGACCCCTTGGATCCAGAACAAAGTACAGCTTCACAGTGTCAGATCCTTTTAAGCGACTTGGCAACACTGCAAGAAGGTCTTCAGATTCTGGTGCGTCCTCCAAGCAAGTCACCGGGCCCTTTTGAGAGACCAACCTTCATCCTGGCTCTCTCAGGCAAGGGTCCTCCCATGGATCTTCTCACCTTGGCTCGGCTTTCTCCACAATCTCAGGACCACCTCAGCATACATAGACCTCCCAAATAGGCTTGGCCTCAATACAGAGCTCCCTTCAGAAGAGCCTCAGCCTGAGGCAAGAGAGCCAGCACATGGGCTGTCCTGAATATATATCCTTCCCCAGCATGCACCAGTAGCCAAGAACCTCCTACTGGGCTGACTGAAAGAAATATAAATATTAATATCTCAGCCAGTTTGTGAAATCTCATACAATGGCCTGTGGTATCAGTGACCCCCTACTAGCGACAGTGAGAAATGCACAACCCAACGAAGCTTAGGGAAAGCCCCAAATACAAACAATGCAATTAGTCTTAGCTGCCTACAGCCCAACCAAAAACTACATTTACATAGGAGACTCAGTTTAGGACCAGGGAGCTACAGTACATCTAGTGTAGTGGTACCCCCTTAGGAGATGCTGGTGATTGTGGTCCACCCCCCACCCTGCACATCCAGGCACATGAATTTCCAGACACACTTTAGTCAAGAATCAATCCTTTTACTTGTTTTTTTTTTTTTTTTTGTTTTTTATTGAGGGGATATAACTTGGGGATAGGGTACATATGGGATGCCCACTTGACTGAGGTTGGGTTCACACCATCGCCGGATTTGTCTCATAGCAGGGGTCCAATGCGTCCTGGTTCACCGTTAACTGTTTCAGGTCTGAATTCAGCCCGAATTTTGGGCTGAATTCCAACCTGAAACGGACCAAAAGAGGCACAGCGTTTTTGTGCAAAACGCACCAGACCTGCTGCATAGATATGTGAACCGGCTCCATAAAGAGCCAGTCAAAACCTGCTATTGCAAATTGTATGCGAGGAAGCTGCATCCAATTCGCAATGGTGTGGACCCAGCCTAAAGATAGAAAAATGCAGGGACTATATGCACCCCTGGTATATACAACCTCTCCTCTTCACCTCCAGCACATACACTTGATTGCAGACTATCTCACCCGGGACCAGCTAGCATTGTTTAGGCTTGACACTGGCTCATAGTTACATAGTAGGCGAGGTTGAAAAAAGACACAAGTCCATCAAGTCCAACCTATGTGTGTGATTATATGTCAGTATTACATTATATATTCCTGTATGTTGCGGTCATTCACGTCCTTATCTAATAGTTTCTTGAAACTATCGATGCTCCCCGCTGAGAGCCAGGCCTAAAGCAAATGCCCTTTATAGGCAGAGACCATGGGTCCCTATGTTGTAGCAAAAAATGGCAGTCCTGGGGCTGGCTGTCCTACATGTGGCTACTGCTCCCAGTACCACTTCTTCAGGCCCTGCCAGCCCTCCTGGCTTTCCACTGCCCGTGCCACCACAGTCCCCCTGACTGGCTCTGCACCCATCTCAGACTGCTCCATCCCAGTCCTCTCAGGCATGCCTCCCAGTCCTCCTGACTGTCATGGCTGTTCCTCGTTCCTCCTGGAGACTTGCCTGGCAGTGTCCCCTTTGCTCCTGTGCCTCCTGGCCAGGACACCTCCATCTTTTTAGGAAGGTCCCATCCACACCCGAGCCCAGGCCCAAAGTCACAACCCCCCTCCAGACTGGGGAGCTCCCTCAAAGGCCACGACAGCCTAACACTACATCTCCAGCTTCCACCCGAACACAACCGCTCTCCAACTGGGCTGATCCAGAGTATTTGAGGGGGACTGCCTCCTGCTGCCAATCCAAGTTGGGGATTAGTCAGGGCCTTCAGAATACTCCAGGCAGCTCCACTTTACCTTCCCTCCCATCTTTCCAGAAGGTTCTAGTACATTCTAGAAATGGGTTGGAGGTCTCAGTGATGCTGCCTGTGAGTCATCCAGCTCTCCCCGAATCTCTGCCCAACCCAGAATAAATTTTCCTACACTCAAACACCAAAAAAAACCTACAATCTACAATTCTAGCACTAGCGGGTGCTACACTAGTATTGAGGCACTCGCGGGTCTTGCATAGGAGTTTAAATCAAAGTCGAAGCTTTTTTATTGCTTCGATGAAGCTCAATCCATCTTTTCTCAAGACCGATAGTCTGTATTAAATATATTCAGTAATGGAAGTTAAAACATAAGAAGCAACTTTACTTTAGTCATATTAATATAGTTCTGGCTTTTCATTTTTTATTTTTATCTCTGTACAGGTGAATTGACAGGCGATTGTTGGTCTTCAGAAGAAAAACCGAGTCATATTGGAGAGGAGTCATATGGATGTTCTGAGAGAATGAAAGACTTTACAACAGATCATTGGAGGAGTCCTATAGGACACAAGTCATATCCGTGTTCTAAATGTCATAAATGTTTTGAATACTCTTCAACATGGAACCAGCTTGGAGGTCAACGGGAGAGAAGCCATCCTCGGAAGTGACAATGGCTTTACAGTAAAGTCAATCCCATACATACCCAAGACACGTCACACAGGAGACCAAGCATTAGACTGTAACAAAGTTTACAATGGAAGCAAATCCTATTGGGCACCAGGAGGTTCACACAGGAGAAAATCCATATCCGTGCTCTGAATGTGACAAATCTTTTAGCCTGAAGTCACGTCTTTTGAGGCACGAGAAGAGTCACGCTGGTGTGAGGCCATTTCGGTGTTCTGAATGTGACAAATGTTTTAGCGTGAAGGCCAATCTTCTTATACACGAGCGGGTCCACACTGGGGAGAAGCCGTTTCAGTGCGGTGAATGTGACAGATCCTTTAGCGTGAAGTCGCAGCTTATAAGACACAAGATGATCCACACCGGAGAGAAACCATTTCAGTGTGGCGAGTGTAACAAAACGTTTCAAAGGAAGGATGTGCTGATCATACACCAGAGGATTCACACGGGACAGAAACCGTATCAGTGCTCCGAATGCAATAAAGCTTTTACAGAGAAGTCACAGCTTATCTCGCACCAGAAGGTTCACACCGAAGAGAAGCCGTATCAGTGTTGTGAGTGTGATAAAGCTTTTGCAAGGAAGGAGCATCTTCTCAAACACCAGAAAAGTCACACTGCAAATAAACCGTATCCATGTTCTGAATGTGACAAAGTTTTTAAACTGAAGAAGAGCCTCATCGCCCACCAGATAGTCCACACCGGAGAGAAGCCTTATGCTTGTTCTGAATGCGATAAAGGTTTCTCAACCAAGTCAGATCTTAACGTGCACCAGAGGTTTCACACGGGAGAGAGGCCTTATCAATGTTCTGACTGTGACAAAGCTTTTACAGTGAAGTCCCACCTTCTCACACACCAGAGAGGTCACACCGGAGAGCAGCCACATCCGTGTTATGAATGTGATAAATCTTTTAGAGGAAAGTCAGAGCTTATCAAACACCAAAGGATTCACAGTCTCACTTTTTGGCTACAAAGCGGAAACTCTGGGAGAAAGTAGAGTATGATTGGGGTTGCAGATTAGCAATTCCGAAAGGGGTTTGGGGGTCATGCCCTAAGCTAATGGGAAAGTAAAACCATATTATCCTTCTTTAAGAAAACTGTGAGAAAACTGGAATGAAATGGACGGATGCATGGAGGTTACCGTTTATGTCCACCAGACACACCTAGAAAGCCTTAATGCACTTTACCTTTTTGAGATACTTTTTGATCAAGTAACCTAATATGGAACTATGGTCTCATCCATTGTTTATGGCTGAATACGTATTATACACTAATTGACCTTCATCCCCCAAGTGTTTCCTTCATTGCCAGATTCTGCCTCAGTACCAGAGACTTGGTAGTAGTCAAGTAGTCTGTTGCCAAGTCTCCGTAGTCTTGTTGGAAGAGATCTTCCCAGGTTCTTATGACAATTGTTGGAAGAGATCTTCTCCAGGTTCTGATGACTATTGCTACATCATTGGAGCTTGAAGGTTCCAGGTTAACCCACCTAAGCCCACATCTATTTTGTTTCCTCCCTCCTTTGTTTTATGTGTTGCTTTTAGACCAATGTTTCTCACCCCGGGGTTCCTCCAGAGGTTGCTTGAGCAATTTCTGCCTCTCAGATAAGTTCCCTCTGAAATCATTCATCTTTTTAGCTATCTCTATTCTTCCCACTGGCCACAAGTGTAAGGAGCGTTCTTCCTATTGACCACCAATAATATACTAGCCATGTGCAGAATGAAAACCTTTGTTTCCGATCAATTTGTTAAGTTACTAATTTTGTTTTGTTGCATTCATAACTAAATTCGCTTCATTTTTTTTCATTTTGTTTCATTTATTCATTTTCAACTGGATTCTAATTTTTCCAATGGATTCAAAGTATTTGAATTGAAAAATATCCGAATGATTAGAATTCATTGTGAAGAATAGCTGATTGTTCAAATTTCACAAGACAGCTACATTCTTTCTATTTTATTCCATTCTATTCTATTCTTTTTATTTTCTATACTTTTCTATCTTTCTGTTCTATTTTCTATTCTGTTTTACTCTATTCTTTTCTATTGTATTCTGTTCTGTTTTATTCTATTCTTTTCAAAATTTTAATTTCAAAACACCGGTACATTCTATTGTATTATATTTCAAACTTTTACATTTTTTTATCTACTCAAAATTTAAAGTTTTGAAATTCGAGTATTGGAAGATAGCTATATTCTATTCTATTCTTTTCTGTTCTAATCTTTTCTATTTTTTTATATTCTATTGTATGTTCTATTCAGTACTTTTATAGTCCATTATTTTCTATTGTATTCTTTTTTTTTCTATTCTATTTCTTTATCTTCTATTCTGTTTTACTTTATTCTTTTCAAAATGTGAGTTTCAGAAGACAGCTATATTCTTTTTTTCTATTCTATTCTATTCTATTCTTTTCTTTTTGAAATTAAAATTTTGAAAGACGGGTATATTCTAACACTGATCCACACAGTCTTTGAAGGAAATCAGTAATATGTTATACATTTTAAATTTGTTTTCCAATTCAATTTAGTTTATGAATTTGATTTGGATAAATAATTTCGGATGAAATTTTGTTATTTCAGATTTTTTACTATTGGTAATTCAGAAATTTTGTCAGAATTTCGATTCGGAATTATTGGAACCGCACGTGTCTTTAACCCTTTCATGCCTAAGCCTATTTCTGACATTTGTTGCTTACAAGTTAAAATCCATATTTTTTGTTAGAAAAATGCTTGGAAAATGACTTAGAACCCCCAGACATATATATAATATGTATTCTGAATACTGTAATTTTTAAAAAAATCTGCGCCATTGTCAGCCGAGTAGACTGGATTTTACATCAGAGACCTGATCGGAGACAAATCTGGCTTGGTTCGGTCTCCACCTAGGCAGTGGATGCCCCAGCTGGTGGCTCGGGTCTCTTGGTGGGACGGGAGGCCCCGGACGAGCGGTGGAAGGCGGGGGGGATGCCCTCTCGATGTCTCCTCCTGCTCCTTTTAAGATAACAGCCGAACGGCTTTGAGCCGCTCCAGTTGTTATTACAAGAGAGTGGACCGTCGGCTTTAAAAAAACGGGACCGGGTGATGTCTGCATATCACCCCGGTATAACCCCTTCAAGCCATGAACGCGTACAGTCGGTGCGAAAGGGGATAATGTACCACGAGTTGTAGATGGTCAGTTATTTTTATTGGGGGTTCCCTGATACCGGAAAGTTATTTCAAGGGTTCCTCTGCCATTTAATCCCAGCTGCCCAAAAGTCATCCCATCCTTCCATCGGTTAAAGAATGGATGTCCGTATTTCCTTCCCATCTATTGCTCCGGCTCCACAGACGGACAATGTTTTGGTGCAAACCACACCGTGCAACTGTAAAAGATCTGAACTTGGAGACCTTGTCATCACCAACTTGGCATGTAGAAGTTCAGAAACGTTCAGTATTTGCACCATTTTCCTTTCCACAAATGATTTTTATATTGACCGGCAATGAACTTCTCAACTTTCCAGCATTTTACTACTCCAGGAAGTGTCAATTCCCTATCATTGCCCCCCTCCCGTCTCTCCTGTGTAGCGCCGCCGCCCACCAATTGCTTCCACACACCCTCAGTAATGGAGCCTCACCCCTCCCATCCCCCATTGCATGCCCCCACCACATATCCCGCGCTCCCCTTGCCTGTGGGCCCCGAGACTGACATAGCATGGTGCCACTGGATAGAGACGGGGGTAACAGAGTGGACACGTGTCCATTCTCCTCCCCTTCCTGCTGCTGACACAGATAGTGACATGTATGACATCACTTCCAGGTCAGCCCCTCAGTCAGGGGCAGCCCGACCATTAAGGGTGCGCGGTCGCCGCCCCCCTATCCATGGCATCCATGCGTCCGGCCTCTTTTAAGACACCGGACACACCCCTTTCAGGACGCATGGATTCCAATGGGGGGGTGTTTTTTTTTTTTTTTTTTTGAAGCACCTGATTAGAGTCAGAGGATCTAATAGGCTTCATAATAGGGTGGGCTCCCGGCGCAGAGAATGCAAATGGAGCCCACCCAGGTGTGTTACAATAGGGAATATTCTTTCACTACTGTAACACCGATCCCCCTCCCGGCCAATCAGGAAGCGGGTCTTGAGAACCCGTCACCCGATTTGGCTGAAAGGACACGGCTGATCTTACTGGACACCTAGGAGGAGGGGAGGAGACGCACGGCCGCCATGATGGAGGAAAGGACACGGGAGCCGATGCCCACTACCTAGACGGGGTAAGTGCCAGACTGACCGGCAGACAGCGGGCGGGGTTGTTCACCGCCGCCCCCCCCCCCCACCCAAAAAAAACCCACCAGCCTCCACTGCCCTCAGTGTACCCGGTAAAGAATGTAATGCAATGTGACCCAGAATGTCTCATTAAAGAGAACCTGTCACCTAAATATCATCACATAGGGGACAAAAAGTCCCCTATGGCTGGAAAAAAAGTTTGTAAAAAAGAAATTAAAAAAAAAAAAAATTATATATATATATATATATATATATATATATATATATATATATATATATATATATATATAGAAAAAAATTTAAGTTAAACCCTCGCACATAAAATCCCCCACATGTACGAACGTAAACGCACGCAGTGGGGTGCCTGCGTGTGAAACCGTTGATTATGGCGCACGTCGGAGTGAGAGCGATAATTCTATCACCAGGCCTCCTCCGTAACACTAAATAAAAAGCCTTCTACAGGTCATCAAAAGTGTCACCTATGGAAGATATAAGGTACTCAAGTTTGTCGCCAATTCACGGGAGTGCAAAATTTAAGGTCTGACATGTTGGGTATCAATTTACTTGGTGCAACCTCGTGTTTTATATTTTACCAAAAAATTTGGGTCATTTTATTATGTTTGTGAACCCTGAAATACTTTTAGTGTATCTCTTTTTTTTTTTTTTTTTACTGAACGTTTTGCATTTCCTAGACCTTCCCGGAAATATTGTGTGACAAAAAAAAAAATTGGACTTACCACTATTTTATTCTCCAGGGTTTCTGCTTATAGAACATATACCATGTTTTTTGTTTTTTTTTGTTTTTGTAATCTTCAGGCCTAAAATCATTTTTTAAGCATGTGCAAAAAAAACTGAAAAAAATCTCTGGCAGTGAAAGTCTTAAAGGAAATTGCTTCGGAGATGATGAAAAATGCTTTAGGAAGTCCTCTTAACATATTCCGCGCGCTTTAAAAAATATATAATATTAGGCATAAAAAGGATAGAAAATCGATCTAACCAGCTGGCTCTTTATCCCGCACCACTTACACTGGATATAGAACAATAATTATGTTTTGCGATTGATTAAATGACAATATTAAGTGCTTATATGCTAATGTTAGGTTCTTTTTCTTGCTTGCTGGAATAATTTTGCAGAATGTTGTTATTGGAACAGATTGCTGTTCAGCGGATCCTTGAAGGTCGTATTGTGTGGTGTGGAGAGATAGTTAATCTCCATCCTCTACAATGAGAAATTTGATCGTCGGGGTTGTGATGAGGTATTCCAAAAACTAGATCTAGATCTAGAACTTCATTTCTCCAGTAATTAAGGATGATGTGCTGCTTGTGCAAAACATTTAAAAAAAATATTTCATGGTGTAAAAGTTATATTTGGTAGGTTCTGTATGACCACTGTCCAAGGTTGGAGTTTGGCCTCCCGTTTTGGCCAAGAGGTCAGGTCCTTGATATATTTCACCTGTTTCTGAAGATCTCGGAATGCGTTAACTTCTCTGCCGTTTAATATTTTACTTTGTAACTTTTCTCTTCTAAATAAGCTTTCAAACCATTCACCATGAGCAGAAGTTGAAGCTTTCACTATCAGTTGGTGGAGAATTGCGGACCATTCAGAACCGCAGCCTCTTCCCTGTCCTGTAAGTCAGTGGTTCTCAATCTCCGTCCTCAAGTTGGGGGTACATGAGGACTGAGGTTGAGAACCACTGGTGTAAGCCACTGGCCCTGTAGGACTGGGACTGATGCTCAACAGCTATAGGTAGTGCTTATCGGTCTCTACTTTCCTCCCGATCAGTGGGGCTTTTAGTGGGAAGACAAGCTGACATTGATGCCGCACAGTCTCTCATGGTGCATTTTCTTCTCCATTCTCCTTAACCTTGTTAGTTTTACCTTGGTTGCCAAGAGTGAGGTCCAGACAATTCCTCATCATTGTGGTTGTCTTGGACAAGCTGTACCCTGACCTATCGCTGGGATTTGGTAAGTGCTTCTGGAATGCATCAAGCACTACAGCCACGTACTAGACTGACTTTTATCTGACACCAGAATGAGAAGAGTTGCCCCAAGACAAATATGCCAACCTAATTGCTCCTTTCCTGTCAGGAGACCCACAAAAGGTGTATTATGACCTCACTCCTAAGGAGGCTAGGGGTTTTTTTGCCCACCCATAACTTTTTTTGTCCACCCATGCCCCGTACACACGATCGGAAATTCCGACAACAAAGTTTTGTTGGCGGAAAATTTGAGAACCTGCTAGCCAAAATTTGTTAGAGGAAAGTCCGACAACAAACGTTCAATGGAGCGTACACGCGGTCGGACTTTCAGCCAACAAGCTCACATCCAACATTTCCCATCGGAAAATCCGACCGTGTTTACGCGGCATAAGAGATTCTAACCTGCCTGATGATGACAACAGCTGTCCGAGCACCAATCATATCAGTAACGATGGTTGCAGATGCATGATCTGATCCATATAGTAATTAAATAGCTGCAACCTGAGACCTTAATGGGACTGAATGGTGGAAATTTGCTGTGATGGACTAGTATCTTTGGTCTTCACTAGTTGACCTGCAACAGTGAGTGTGTCATGGAGACCCAAAAACTGTAGGCCAACTAGTGGATTGATACATAGTGAGGAGCTGCTCCCCAATGGAAGAAGCTTGCTTCCACATGTCGTGAAACTTTAATCTTTGGGGAAAGACATGTAAAAAAGCTCTGGAATTGGCCTAAGGGAATCTCAGAATGAGACCTCCCCTGTCCCATAGTGGGGGAGCCACAAGCCTCTTTGTCTCAGAAGGGAGAGATCCATACAATGCTGGAGTTGTCAGATTAGGGCACAACGCCTGTGGCAGGAGGAACAGATGCAGTGTGGGACTCTATACAGGTGTTCTCTTTTTGCACAAAAATCCAGTACTGCCCATCCCCCTTCTGGTGGGGGAACCTTTATGCCGCGTACACACAAGCAGACTTTTCGACCGGACTGGTCCGACGGTCTATCCGACGGACTTTCGGCAGACTTCCAACGGACTTTCCTAACAAACGGACTTGCCTACACACAATCACACCAAAATCCGACGGATTCGTACGTGATGACGTACGACCGGACTAAAATAAGGAAGTTGATAGGCCTCAAAAGTTCACACATGAATATCTGCCCATGCAGAGGGTTCTCACCATCAATACGAACAAAACATAGGATTCAGCTTTGCTGCTCTTTACTGGCCCCCATGCGGCTCAGGCCTCATCCTCTTGACCGTCTCAGGAGGACAGGGCACTGACCACTAAACTCGGTTATAATATGAACCTACCACACACCTGCACCATTAGTTTGCCTGTTTAATGCAAAATCTGTCCTAGACTGCCATTTTAGACCGTGGTATGGGCTAGGCCTGCCACAGTGTCAATGTCTATGTTGGGCCCTACCACATTCCAGAGGCTCAGAAGAAGGCGCTCTTGGATGAGGTGAAGATGTTGGTGCTGGGAATAATTAAGAAATTGTACAGGGAGTGGCCAAGCCCAATTTATTTGGTCCTCAAGCCCATCAGCACTCTGTGTCTCTGCAAAGATTATCGGAAGCTGAATGAGGTGTTCAAATTTGATGCCTGTCCTTTGGCCTTCAGGTAGCTCATGTTTTAATGGGTTAATGGGTGATGGGCCAGACATTAAGCCCCCTTCAGGAAAACCCCTCTCTCTCTCTCTCTCTCTCTCTCTCTCTCTCTCTCTCTCTCTCTCTCTCTCTCTCTCTCTCTCTCTCTCTCTCTCTCTCTCTCTCTCTCTCTCCAAATACATCCTGTATTTGGGTGACATTGTCATTTCTATTGGGGACTGGAAATCCCATCTGTCTAAAGTCCAGGCAGTGTTAGACTCCCCGAGGAGGAGGTATTTACAATGAACCCTGAAAGGTGTGCTTCAGGCATGGAGGAAACAAAGTACCTTGGATACATCGTAAGAAGAGAGAGGGTGAGGACAAAAGTCACCAACTTAGAGGCAATAAAGTCTTGGCTCTGCCCCCTCATCAAAAAGCAGGTTAATGCCTTCTATACTCGTGGATAGTCCTGGACTTGCTGGGACAGTCCCACCTTTTAGACCACTATCCCGTGACACCTGCATCTTGGGCTATGTCTGGAGATACCAGCCATGGGGACAGCTGAGTGTTATTGTCCTTGCAGTGCACACTGTGTATACTCTGGCAGGCTGGGATGTTGATCAGCAGGGGGCCTGGCGTTGGTTTGTCCATTAAGGCTTTCCACTATCTCCAAGGCAATTGTAGTTGGTGAGTGGAGTTAGGGATGTGGCTGCCTCCTGAACTCCTCCCACAGGTGGCTGTTCCAATATGACTGATCCCTCAGCTGAAGACTGGTCAGGAAGACAACCATAAATAGAAGACCGGGATCCCTACCTTCTTCCCAACTATGAAGTAAGTGACTGTGCACCCTGCTACTACACGATGAGTAGTGTCTCCAATCACCTCCAATCACCGCCACACCAGTCCCAGTGTCTCCAATCACCGCCACACCAGTCCCAGTGTCTCCAATCACCTCCACACCAGTCCCAGTGTCTCCAATCACCTCCACACCAGTCCCAGTGTCTCCAATCACCTCCACACCAGTCCCAGTGTCTCCAATCACCACCACACCAGCCCCAGTGTCTCCAATCACCACCACACCAGCCCCAGTGTCTCCAATCACCTTCACACCAGTCCCAGTGTCTCTAATCACCGCCACACCAGTCCCAGTGTCTCCAATCACCTCCACACCAGTCCCAGTGTCTCCAATCACCACCACACCAGCCCCAGTGTCTCCAATCACCACCACACCAGCCCCAGTGTCTCCAATCACCACCACACCAGTCCCAGTGTCTCCAATCACCTCCACACCAGTCCCAGTGTCTCCAATCACCACCACACCAGCCCCAGTGTCTCCAATCACCTTCACACCAGTCCCAGTGTCTCCAATCACCGCCACACCAGTCCCAGTGTCTCCAATCACCACCACACCAGTCCCAGTGTCTCCAATCACCTCCACACCAGTCCCAGTGTCTCCAATCACCTCCACACCAGTCCCAGTGTCTCCAATCACCGCCACACCAGTCCTAGTGTCTCCAGGCACAACCACACCAGTCCCAGTGTCTCCAATCACCACCACACCAGTCCCAGTGTCTCCAATCATCACCACACCAGTCCAAGTGTCTCCAATCATCACCACACCAGTCCCAGTGTCCCCAATCACCTCCACACCAGTCCCAGTGTCTCCAATCACCACCACACCAGCTCCAGTGTCTCCAATCACCACCACACCAGTCCCAGTGTCTCCAATCACCGCCACACCAGTCCCAGTGTCTCCAATCACCACCACACCAGTCCTAGTGTCACCAATCACCACCACACCAGTCCCAGTGTCTCCAATCACCACCACACCAGTCCCAGTATCTCCAATCACCACCACACCAGTCTCAGCGTCTCCAATCACCACCACACCAGTCCAAGTGTCTCCAATCATCACCACACCAGTCCCAGTGTCTCCAATCACCTCCACACCAGTCCCAGTGTCTCCAATCACCACCACACCAGCTCCAGTGTCTCCAATCACCACCACACCAGTCCCAGTGTCTCCAATCACCACCACACCAGTCCCAGTGTTTCCAATCACCTCCACACCAGTCCCAGTGTCTCCAATCACCACCACACCAGCTCCAGTGTCTCCAATCACCACCACACCAGTCCCAGTGTCTCCAATCACCGCCACACCAGTCCCAGTGTCTCCAATCACCACCACACCAGTCCTAGTGTCACCAATCACCTCCACACCAGTCCCAGTGTCTCCAATCACCACCACACCAGCTCCAGTGTCTCCAATCACCACCACACCAGTCCCAGTGTCTCCAATCACCACCACACCAGCTCCATTGTCTCCAATCACCACCACACCAGTCCCAGTGTCTCCAATCACCACCACACCAGTCCCAGTGTTTCCAATCACCACCACACCAGTCCCAGTGAGCTCTATTCACAGAATGAACTCACATGAGATATTTACGTGTCAGGACACATTTTGCCTAAATATCACATGACTTCTGAAACTGATGATTTACTATCCTGCTTTGTTGTATTTACTGAGAAAAGCTTGGTATATACCACATGAATGAATCAATCGCGATGCCCGCCACCTCTGCCAACCTGGAAAAAAATACTTTTAGACGTTGGGAACCTTTGGCGCAAGCAGACTTTTTATTTCTTTTTTTGGGTTGGGGGTGGTGGCGGGCATCGTGATTAATGATGGATCTACACCAGGGGAGTTTTTTTTTAATTTTTAAATAAAGGACAGTCAAAAACTGTCTAATGTCTTTTTTTACACACTTTTTTTGGTGAATGAGTGGATGTACTATGTACCCCTACTCATTCACATGGGGGAGGGCGAGATCTGGGGTCCCCCCTGTTAAAGAGGGCTTCCATATTCCGATAAGCACCCTCCCCGCAGACCTCCACAACCACCGGCCAGGGTTGTGGGGAAGAGGCCCTTGTCCCCATCAATATGGGGATAATTTGCTTGGGGGGAGAGTCCCCTCTGCCCCAAAGCACCCCCGTGTTGAGGGCATATTGCCTGGTATGGAGGAGGGAGCCACGCGCTCATCCCCTTCCCTTCCTTACCTGCCGGGCTTCAGGCTCTGATAAGGGTCTTATATGGATTGTTTTTTTGGGGGGGCGGACACCATTTTTCTTAAAATTGGATTTGGGACCTTCTGTGTGGCAAGGTTGTGAAAAAGTCTCACACATGAAGTATCGCCATACTGCCTGCCTGATTGCATACAAATTGAAACTCTTAAGGTTTGAACTCATATTATATGGATTTGGTAAATATGAAGACAAAAACCTGCAGAAAATCTAATAGTGTGTATGGGGGGCTTAAGGAGGAGTAGCAGCATTCGTTTTGTGGTGTAATTGTAAGTATACCTGTGCTGTGTGTGAGAAATAACTAAAAATTTTAACTTTGTGAAAAAAAAAAAAAATATATATTTTTTAACTTGATCGATCCTGATATACTGACTACCTATGTAATTTCTTGGGGCCCTAAAATGCCAGGACAGTACAAATATCCACCGAATGACCCCTTTTTGAAAAGTAGACAGTCTGAGGTATGTAACCACTTCAGCCCCAGAAGATTTGCTTTAACTGACAATTGCGCGGTCGTGCGACGCTGTACCCAAACAAAATTGCCGTCCTTTTTTTTCTCACAAATAGAGCTTTCTTTTGGTGGTATTTGATCGCCTCTGCGGTTTTTATTTTTTGCGCTATAAGTAAAAAAAAAGAGCGACAATTTTGAAAAAAAAAAACACAATATTTTGTACTTTTTGCTATAATAAATATCCCCTAATTTAAAAAAAAATTTCTTCCTCAATTCAGGCCGATACGTATTCTTCTACATATTTTTGGTAATAAAAATCGCAATAATCGTATATTGATTGGTTTGCGCAAAAGTTATAGTGTCTACAAAATAGGGGATAGTTTTATGGCATTTTTACTATTATTATTATTTTTTTTACTAGTAAGGGCGGCGATCAGCGATTTTTATCGAGACTGTGACATTATGGCGGACACATCGGACACATTTTTGAGACCATTGACAATTATACAGCGATCAGTGCTATTAAAAATGCAATGATTACTGTATAAATGTCACTGGTAGGGAAGGGGTTAACACTAGGGGGCGATCAAGGGGTTAAGTGTGTTCCCTGACTGTGTGTTCTACCTGTGGGGGGGGGGGGACTGACTATAAGAGATGACAGATCGTTGTTCCCAGTTAGTAGGAACTCACGATCTCTCTCTCCTCACAGAACAGGGATTTGCGTGTTTACACTCACACGTCCCTGTTCTGCCTCTCGTGCCCGTGATCACACGTGGCTGGCGGTCATCACGACCGCCGGTCACAAGCATCGGCACCCCGGCAGTGCACCCCCACGCGCGCCTGCTATCCGGCTTGAAGGAGCCGACGTACAACTACGACAGCTCGCGGGATCGTGCCGACCTGCCGCTGTATGATGACTGTGATTAATAAGAAACATGGGGAGTTTTTTGTCATCTTTTGCCAAATTTTTTTGTAAAATTATGAAAGTTAAATAAAATGTATTATATATATACACTATATACAGGTGCAGCTAAGAAACATTGAATATCATCAAAAAGTTTATTTCAGTAATTCAAACAGTGAAACTCATATATTTTATAGAGTTGTTACACAAAGTGATAGATTTCAAGAGTTTCTTTCTTTTAATGTTGATGATTCTGGATTGAAGCGAGTGACACCCCAAAATTCTGTATCTCAGAAAATGAGAATATAAAATAAGACCAATAAAAACAAAAGTATTTTTAATACAGAAATGTTGGCTTAGTAAATGGCTTTTTGGCTTTTGCATGAATTACGGCATCAATGGGGCGTGGCATGGAGGAGATCAGCCTGGGGCACTGCTGAGGTGTTATGGAAGGTCAGGTTGCTTTGATAAAGGCCTTCATCTCATCTCCATTGTTGGGTCTGATGTCTCTCATCTTCCTCTTGACAATACACCACAGATTCTCTATGGGGTTGAGGTCAGGTGAGTTTGCTGGCCAATCAAACCCAGTGATCCCATGATCATGTGACCCGGTATTGGTAGTTTTGGCAGTGTGGGAGGGGCCAAGTCCTGCTGGAAAATGAAATCGGCATCTCCATAAAGCTGGTCAGCATGAAGAGCTCTAGAATTTCCTGCTAGAGGGCTGGGCTGACTTTGGACTTGATAAAACATGGAGGACCAACACCAGCAGATGACACGGCTCCCCAAATCATCACTGACTGTGGAGACTTCACATTGGACCTAATGCAACTTGGATTCTATGCCTCTCCACTCCTCCTCCAGATTCTCTGCCTCTCCACTCCTCCTCCAGACTCTCTGCCTCTCCACTCCTCCTCCAGACTCTCTGCCTCTCCACTCCTCCTCCAGACTCTCTGCCTCTCCACTCCTCCTCCAGACTCTCTGCCTCTCCACTCCCCCTCCAGACTCTCTGCCTCTCCACTCCCCCTCCAGACTCTCTGCCTCTCCACTCCTCCTCCAGACTCTCTGCCTCTCCACTCCCCCCTCCAGACTCTGTGCCTCTCCACTCCCCCTCCAGACTCTGTGCCTCTCCACTCCCCCCTCCAGACTCTGTGCCTCTCCACTCCCCCCTCCAGACTCTGTGCCTCTCCACTCCTCCTCCAGACTCTCTGCCTCTCCACTCCCCCCTCCAGACTCTCTGCCTCTCCACTCCTCCTCCAGACTCTCTGCCTCTCCACTCCTCCTCCAGACGCTGTGCCTCTCCACTCCTCCTCCAGACGCTGTGCCTCTCAACTCCCTCTCCAGACTCTCTACCTCTCCAGACTCTGGGACTTGCGATTTCCAAATGCAAACATTTTGCACAGTGATGATTTGGGGTGAATAGCACCAAATGAATGCGGTCTGTCTCAAAACAAATGATAAAAATGTAATCTGGGTACAGTGTTGCCTGAGTAGTTGTCATTCAAAGTGTGACAGCGCTGAAAGCTGATGATTGGCCTGGGCAGGAAAGGGGGAGGGGAAAGTGCCCGGTAGGCAAGTGGTTATGTTGGTGACGGTCTCCAAGTTCAAATCTTTTGCAGTTGCACGGTTTGATTTGAACCAAAGAACTTTCAGTCCATGGATCCTGAGCAATACCTGGGAAGGTAATACGGACATCTACTCTTTGTACCCAATGGAGTGCCTAGACTTGTGGCCAGCTGGGCTGAAATGTTATTGTCAAAAGCAGCCTTCTCAACACAGAGGAACCCTTGAAATAACTTTCCAGTCTTAGGGAACCCCTGCTAAAAATGACTACAACTCATGATACATTAGTGTGATGGCCAGTGGGAAGAATGCTCCTTACACTTGTGGTCATTTGTGAAGAATTACCCTTTTACAGATAGCTAAAAAGGATCAATGGGGTCCATGGGAACTTATCTGAGAGGTAGACATTGTTTATTGTTCAAGGAACCCCTAGCAACCTCTGGAGAAACCCTGGTCTAAAGCAACTCCTAAAGCAGAGGTGGGAGGAACCTTCTTATACTAGGAGATGTGGGCTTAGATGGGTTTACCTAGAACGCTCAAGCTCCAATGATCTAGCCATCAGATCCTGGGAAGATCTCTTCCAACAAGGCTATGGAGACTTGGCAATGAAGGAAACACTTGGGGGATGAAGGTCAAGAAGTATATGATGCAAATATAATGCATATTCAGCCATGAATAAAAGGACGAGACCATAGTTCAGTCTTTGGTGCTCAATCAAAAAGTATCTCAAAAGGTTAAAGCATTCTAGGGCTTTCTAGCTGCGAGTCTGGTGGGCATAAATGGTAATCTCCATACATCAGTCCATTTAAAGCAACACATAAAACAGGAGATAGGGAACCTTCTTAAAACAGGAGACGTGGGCTTAGATGGGTTTACCTGGAACCCTAGAGCTCCAATGACGTAGCGATAGTCATCAGAAGCTGGGAAGATCTTATCTAACAATTGTCATAAGAACCTGAGAAGATGTCTTCCAACAAGGCTACAGAGACTTGGCAACAGACCACTTGACTACTACCAAGTCTCTGGTACTGAGGCAGGATCTGACAATGAAGGAAACACTTGGGGGGATGAAGGTCAATTAGTGTATGATACGTATTCAGCCATAAACAAAGAATGAAACCATTGTTCAGCCTTTGATGATCAAAAAAGCTTTCTAGGTGTGTGTCTGGTAGACCTAAAACGGTAAACTATATACATCCGTCCAATTCATTCCAGTTTTCTCACAGATTGTAGTAAGTTTGCCTCTTAAAGCAACATTCTATCGTTTCACTTTTCCATTAGCTTTGGGCATCTCTGACAGGGTTTGGAGGATCTGATACTCTTTTTAACACTCTACTTTCTCCTAGAGTTTCCGCTTTGTAGCCAAAAAGTAAGACTGTGACTCCTTTGGTGTTTGATAAGCTCTGACTTTCCTCTAAAAGATTTATCACATTCATAACACTGATGTGGCTGCTCTCCGGTGTGACCTCTCTGGTGTCTGAGAAGATGAGTCTTCACTGCAAAAGCTTTGTCACAGTGAGGACACGGATACGGCCGCTCTCCGGTGTGAAACCTCTGGTGTATGATAAGATAGGACTTTGTTGCAAAGCTTTTGAGACATTCAGAACAAGTGTAAGGCCTCTCTCCAGTGTGGACTATCTGGTGTGCGATAAGGCTCTTCTTCACTTTGAAAGCTTTGTCACAGTCAGAACATGGATACACGTTCGTTGCAATTTTGTGACATTTCTTGTGTTTGACAAAATCTTCCCTCCTTGTAAAAGCTTTATCACACTCGCAACACCGATACGGTTTCTCTCCCGTATGAATCCTCTGGTGTATGGTAAGATTTGACTGGGCTCTAAAAGCTTTATCACATTCAGAGCACTGATACGGGTTCTCTCCGGTGTGAATCCTCTGGTGTCTGGTCAGCGCATCCTTCCTTCGAAACGTTTGGTTACACACGCTACACTGAAATGGTTTCTTTCCGGTGTGAACCATCTGGTGCGCTATAACCTGTGACCTCACACTAAAAGATTTGTCACATTCACCGCACTGAAAGGGCTTCTCCCCGGTGTGGACCCGCTCATGTATGAGAAGATGCGCCTTCAGTCTAAAAGATTTGTCACATTCAGAACATGGATATGGCCTCACTCCAGAGTGAATTGTCTCGTGTTTGATAAGATCGCCCTTCCCTGCAAAAGATTTATCACATTCAGAACACGGGTATGGTTTCTCTCCGGTGTGAACCCTCTGGTGCCTCACGAGATGTGACTTCTGGCCAAAAGATTTGCCACATTCAGAGCACTGATATGGATCTTCTTCTGTGTGAACCTTCTGGTGCCCGATAAGATTTGCTTCCATTGTAAAACCTTTGTTTCAATCCAAACAAAATATATCTTCTCTATTGTGTGACGTCTCTTGGGTGTGTATGGGTCTGACTTTATTGTAAATCCATTGTCACTTCCAAGGATGTTTTCTCTCTCGTCCTCTAAGGCTGGATCAAGGATGAGTGTTCAAAACATTTATGTCATTTAGAACACGGATATGACTTGTGTCCTGTGGGAATCCTCCGGTGATCCGTAGTAAAGCCTTTCAGCCTCTCAGAAGACCCATATGGCTCGTCTCAGTTGTGCTTCTGAAGACCAACAAAACTGTCAATCCTCCTGTAGAGAGATAGAAATAAATAAAATGAAAAGCCAGAACTATATCAATATGACTAAATTAAAGTTGCTTCTTATGTTTTAACTTCTATTACTGAATATATTTAATACATAGACTATCGGTCTTGAGAAAAGATGTATTGAGCTTCATCGAAACATTGACAATAAAAATGCTGCGCTTTGATCTACCTCCTCCCCAAGACCCGCGAGTGCCTCTTTACTAGTTTTGGATGAACACATAGACCATGTACTGTACCTCCCTGGTCCTAAACTGAGGCTCCTATGTAAATGTAGTTTTTGGTTGGGCTGTAGGCAGCTAAGACTGATTGCATAGATTGTATTTGGGGCTTCGCCCAAGCTTGGTTGGGTTGTGCATTTCTCACTGTCGCCAGTAGGTGTTACTGATACCACAGGTCATAGTATCAGATTTCACAAACAGGCTGAAGGTATGAATATTTATATTTCCCTCAGCCAGCCAAGTAGGAGGTTCTTGGCTACTGGTGCATGCTGGGGAAGGATATATATTTCGCACAGCCCATGTGCTGGCTCTCTTGCCTCAGACTGAGACGCTGCTGAAGGGAGCTCTGTATTGAGGCCAAGCTTATTTGGGGGGTCTACGTACGCTGAAGTGGTCCTGAAGCTGTGGAGGAAGCTTAGCCAAGGTGAGAAGATCCAGGGGAAGACGCTTGCTGGAGAGAGCCAGGATGAATGCTGGTCTTTCAGAAGGGCCTGGTGACTTGCTTGGAGGACGAACCAGAATCTGAAGACGTGCTTGCCCTGTTGTCGGGTTAGCTTAAAAGGTTCTGACACTGTGAAGCTGTACTTTGTTCTGGATCCAAGGGGTCTGTAAGTGATCTGCTGTGGTATCTGAGACCCTATCAGGGATCTTGTGTAGCAGGTGCTCATTCTTATGCGCCAAGTCATGAGCATAGAAGCCCAAGACGAGCAAGGACTAGAATGCTCACACAAATGCAGATACATATGGGCACATGCATCTACAGATTTTGGCACCCAGCAAAGGGTCTGGTATGGCTTGGGGGAGGGACCCCTATGCCATTTTTTTCACATTTTTTGTATATTTGGCAATGTTCCATTCAGCTGTCAGTGGCGAAGCCCATTGACCGCTGATGACTCATCCTTTGGTAAGAATGATTGGGCAAAGGCTTGAGTGCTTCAGCTTAGAATGCACTGTGCAGTGCACTGTGGGGTGCTTGGCAGGCAAACATCTCGACGAGCGCCCCGCAAATTGGGGTGAACGGGTATGTTAAAGGCTGAACTTATGCTTGGTCCAATCTGCTCACCCAACACTAGCTCTACAAGTTCCGCCAGCATTGGTCCAATACCTGAGCCTATTATAGAGTCATCATAAGCAAAAAAACTGCTGGAAATGGGGAACCCCTATTTGTCAATGTCTTGGATACCTTTATCCACATAATCATTACGTTTGCCGCTGAAGAAGGTGAAGTCTTCTGTGGCTAAAAAGAATACATCTTTATCACTTCCAAGCTTCGGGTTCAGAGCAAAAACCCAGCACTCCTTCAGTAAAAAGAAACTGAACCTTCAAATCCTCCCGGGGGGGGGGGGGGGGAGACAAAAACTCTTCCCAATGAAGGGGAGCCCCAACTTTAAGTGAAGAGATTGTTGTTAGCTCTTGAGGTCATTTGGGACTGAGATGTCCCAGAAACGTTACATGTTTGCCACTGAGGAAGGTGAAGTCTACAAGGCTTCTGTGGCTGGGTCTTAAAAGAATAAATTTTCATCTCTTCCAAGCTTTGGGTTCAGAACAAAAACCTGGCACTCCTTCAGTAAAAGGAAGTGGACCTCCAAATACTCCAAGGGGGAGGCAAGAATTGTTGTTGGCTCATTTGGGACTGATGTCCCAGAAATGTTGGTCCAGCACATTGTGTACAGTGGCTACAAGCTGGCATTTTGCACCTTGCCTTTACCACCCTTCATGCCATGCAATGTAATTTCAACCCCAAGTAGAAAAGCCACCTTGTTTGCTGCATTGGAGTTACTGTCCTAACAAGCGATTAACACTCGTTTGAAAGTAAGAAAATTTTCATAATGTTTGGTCTGTTCCCTATTCCCAGGCCAAATGTAAAAGTGTATGGCCCATCCTGGACCTAAAACACCTAAAGTTCTATATGGAATCTGTATGGACAGTGAGTGCTATCCTTCATCAGGGATCTTTTTGTCTTCAGTTGAAATCAAGGATAACGATCAGCACATTTCTATATTCTCAGCCCCACCCTTGCCATCTGTGTTTTGTATTAGGAGGACATGGTTTTCAGGTTATGGTCCCCCACCTTTATACCATGGGTTTTCACCAAGGTGCTGGCCCCAGTACTGGATTTTCTCAAGCTCATAGGATCACCATTTAGAGATATCTGGATGATTCTTCCAAGATCCTGATTCTGTGGAAGGAAAATCGGTGGACAAGCTGCCAATCAATATCCAGAGGATGAGGCAGACTCTGCAGAGCTTTAAATTGACCCAGAACTTTCAAGAATCAGCATTGGATCCAGGCCTAGTTATGGACACAGCCCTGCCACACGTTTTTATCCCCCCGGGTAAAGCTTATAACCCTTCAGTCCAATGTACAGGATCTGTGGCCCATGATTCACTCCTCACTTTGCTTCTGAATGAAAGTATTGGGCTTGATGGTGGTCTCCTTCATGGCAGCCCTGTATGTCCAGTTTCACTCCAGATTATTGCAACTCAATGTTCTGACAGCAGTGGGACAAATAGGTCCAGTCTGTAGATTTACTCATGTATCTGACCAGAAAAACCAGGATGGCCCTGTGGTGGATTGTCCAGTTTGGCACTGGAAATAGGGAAGCCCTTTCTCCTGATGGTCTAGACTCTAGAAGATACAGATGATGGGATACCGGCCTGTTTGGCTGGGGAAGAGGCCTTGATTCCCTATTGGTTCAGGAGACATGGTTATAGGAGGAAGCTTAGCTGCCAATCACTGTTTTGGAGCTCGGGGTGATTAGACTGTCCTTTCACCACTGGACCCCCTTGTGCTTCAGGGTTACCCAGTGTCAGGGACATGTCGGTGGCAATCAGGCTAACTTGCGTGCACGTAGGTGCACAAGGAGCGTTTCTAGAATTGCTCGGCTGAATTCCCCACTGGGGGCGCTGGCGCGCGCCTGTTTGCGCGTTCGCGGGTGCGTGCGTGCGCCCGTTCACGTTCGCGCTAGCGCTGTTTGGCGCCAAAGCCCCTTTAAATAGGTGTCAGTTACTCCCATCAGGTGCTGTTCGTCTGCAGCTCTGCACCTGAATTCCTGTATCCTGCTTGTTGTTACCATTACTATTGACCCGGCTCCGTCTGACTACTCTGCTATCTCCAATCCGACCCGACTTGCCTGACCTTGTTGATATCCTGCTACCTGTTGCCGAATACCCGCCTGCCTGACTATTCTGTGATCATTCCTTCTGCCTTATACCTGCCTGATCTCCTTCCAACTCGGACTGTCTGACTCTGCTTTGCTTGTGTCCTGTGACGCTGTTCACCACCTGCTCTTCCAAGATCCAGGTTCTGCTGCTGCAATACCCTCCACCTGCCTGCTACGGATCCGCTTCTGCTTGCCTGCATCCGCTATACAGCCATTCCGGAGGAAGTCTCCTCAGCTCCTGTGTTGGTTGTCGCAAGGAATCGCATCAGACACTCCTACCCACTGTGCTCAGGAGACCACTGTTCCCACTCCAGTGGCTCCTGAACCAGCGCTTAAGAGAGGTCTTCTTCTACCAGTTGGGCTCATCTACCAGGTACCTAACAGTACGAACAGCCATGTCTGAGCCCGCAGGAGAGGCCTCTCCTATCCAGGAGATCTGTACGCACTTAGCGGCACTCACAAAAGCCGTAAAGACTCTGCAAGATAGTTATACTACACTAGAAGGTCAAGTCCTGAACCTTAGTGGCCCAGGAGGCGCATCCCCCGCCTCAGCAGCAGCTCCAGTACAAGCTGCTGCACCTCCCTCTGTGGTTATGCTTCCACCCGAACCAAGGGTTCCCGTTCCTGAGAGGTTCTCCGGGGACCGCACAAAATTTCTGGCCTTCCGCAGTGCCTGTCAGTTATACTTTGCTCTACAGCCACGGACTTTTTCTTTGGAGGCTACTAAAGTAGGATTTGTGATATCCCTCCTGCAAGGAGAGCCGCAGACCTGGGCTCACCGCCTGCTTGAATCTAACTCGGTACAGGTCCAGACTTTGCCCTCTTTCTTTGAGGCCATGGCTCAGTTGTATGAGGATCCTCAGCGGACTGCCACTGCTGAGTCAGCTTTGTTCGCGCTCCAGCAAGGCCGTAGACCGGCCGAGGACTATGCCATGGACTTTCGACGCTGGAGCGCGGACACACAATGGAACAATGCAGCATTACGCCATCAATTTCGCATGGGGCTATCAGAAAACCTCAAAGATGAGCTTGCACGGGTAGGAATGCCAAATACCCTTGAAGAACTTATTGCCTTAACAATCCAGATCGACCGGCGCCTTCGTGAACGTCGGTCTGAACGATCCTCCCAGCAAACACGCCCCATGTGGATGACTGCAAAAGTTCCGATGCCTGCTTCCCGATACCTACCCTCAACCAGCTCCAACCCGGCCACTTCAGCACTTGATGTTCCTGAACCAATGCAGCTGGGACTACTGCGTTCTACCTTATCCCCAGAAGAGCGGGCACGCAGACGCCAGCTAAACCTCTGCCTCTACTGCGGTGGGTCAGGCCACTATGTGAACAACTGTCCGGTCAAGATCCGTAAGTGTGTTTCCTATACTCCAGCCAGTCTTTCCGCATTAACCGCCAATGCCACTCAACTTGCTCTCCCTCTCTTGTTACAGCTCCAGGGAAGAACAATCCGGATCAACGCCATCATTGATTCTGGGGCTTGCAGCTGCTTTATTGACTCTGCCTTTGCTGTATCTGTTAGAGGGTGCAGTCCATCCGGTTTTAATATATACCGATCACAAGAACCTCGAATATTTAAGATCTGCTAAGAGACTGAAACCTCGTCAAGCCCGGTGGGCCCTATTTTTCACATGCTTCTGTTTTCATATCACTTACCGGCCAGGAACCAAGAGCGTAAAACCAGACGCGCTTTCGCGCATGTTTGATCACCCCAAGGAACCTTCTGTACCTGACACCATCCTGCCAGCAAACAGTTTTTTACTCCTCCAGACGGACATCCTGTCCTTGATCAGAGAAGCATCACCAGAACCCTCAAATCTTCAGGGACCCGCTTTAACTTCCCGAGATGGGTTGTTATGGAAAGGAAGTCAAATATTCGTGCCAGAAGATGTCCGAGTCAAAGTGCAGACTTTGTTGCATGATCACCCACTTGCAGGACATTTTGGGGTTCGTAAGACCCTTGAACTCGTGCAACGCACGTTCTGGTGGCCCAACATGAAGGAATTTTGCAGGAAGTACGTCAGGTCTTGTTCTGTTTGCATTCAAAATAAAACCTCCAGGAACCGAGCTTGGGGACTGTTGAGGCCGTTGCCCGTACCAGATAGGCCCTGGAGGATGATAGCCATGGACTTTATTGTAGAAATACCATGCTCAGAAGGATGTTCGGAGATCTTTGTGGTCGTCGATCGTCTGTCTAAAATGGCCCACTTCCTGCCCTTGAAGGGGACACCTTCTGCTGTAGAGACGGCCCGTGTGTTCATAAAAGAGATCGTCAGGCTGCACAGAGTCCCTGCAAATATAGTATCTGATAGGGGGGGTGCAGTTTACCTCACGCTTCTGGAAAGCTCTATGTGAAATACTGAAAATTGAATTAGCCCTGTCTTCAGCGTATCACCCCCAAACTAATGGGCAAACCGAACGGACAAATCAAACGCTAGAACAATATATTAGGTGTTTTACCTCATTTGTGCAAGACGATTGGGTGTCCCTACTGCCTTTAGCGGAGTTTGCTTATAATAATGTTAGCCATTTTGCCACGGGTCAGTCCCCGTTTTTTGCCAATTATGGTTTTCATGTATCTTTCTTACCAGATTGTCTTCCAGAATCTCCAGTTCCAGCAGTCCAGGACACAGTACAGTTCCTCAGTCGCAACAACCGGATGCTACAGGAAGCGGTATCCAAGGCACAAGCAGAGTAGTCAGACGGAGCCGGGTCAATAGTAATGGTAACAACAAGCAGGATACAGGAATTCAGGTGCAGAGCTGCAGACGAACAGCACCTGATGGGAGTAACTGACACCTATTTAAAGGGGCTTTGGCGCCAAACAGCGCTAGCGTGTGCGTGAACGGGCACACGCCCGCACTCGCGAACGCGCAAACATATCCTGCTACCTGTTGCCGAATACCTGCCTGCCTGACTATTCTGTGATCATTCCTTCTGCCTTATACCTGCCTGATCTCCTGCCAACTCGGACTGTCTGACTCTGCTTTGCTTGTGTCCTGTGACGCTGTTCACCACCTGCTCTTCCAAGATCCAGGTTCTGCTGCTGCAATACCCTCCACCTGCCTGCTACGGATCCGCTTCTGCTTGCCTGCATCCGCTATACAGCCATTCCGGAGGAAGTCTCCTCAGCTCCTGTGTTGGTTGTCGCAAGGAATTGTATCAGACACTCCTACCCACTGTGCTCGTGAGACCACTGTTCCCACTCCAGTGGCTCCTGAACCAGCGCTTAAGAGAGGTCTTCTTCTACCAGTCGGGCTCATCTACCAGGTACCTAACACCCAGCCAGGGTGAAGTCTGACAACATCACTGCAGTGGTGGACATCAACTACCAGGGCAGCAGAAACTCTCTCAAAGAAACAAAACTCATTCTGGCCTGGGCAGAACTTTATGTTATGGCCTTGTCCAGGCAGCAGGCCGAGGCATTGTCATACGGGAAGTGGCAGGTAGGGGACACTGGAGAAATATCTTCATGTCATTAATAGCATAGCGATGTCTGGTAGATATGGAAGCACTCTTATACAGGGGCCCGGCTGGTAGTGACATTGAGGACAACAGTATCGGGTGTCAGACTGAATTTTGTTACTGGTGCATACACTACATTGTGGCCTGTTTGGGTAGGACGGATGATATTGGGGAAATGTCTTTCATGTAGTCTGCTCACTAAATCAGAGGGAATTTGTTCAGGGCTATTGCCGTCTGAATAGATGAGGGCTGTGTAATAGTACAAGGCCCTGACATGGAGCGAGATTAAAAAACGGTTGGGAAAAGGGACACTAGGTTTCCACGTGCGACTCCGAAAATATTAGAGTGGAGAAAACAGTTTTTACAGCTTTGTCTGGATTTTGGTCGTCCTGGATTGGGCTCCGTAGTTTGAAGATTTCAAAGTGTCTTGGGAGGGAAGAAATCTCCAACCCAGTGTCCGGGTTTTGTGGAAAACCAGCAGGGTGTGTGTCCAGGTGCACCCAGCCCTTATAATGATGGTCTGGTGAGATCTCAGGGCAGTTGCTGCCGTGTGGAGACAGAGCCCTGTCAGATGATCTGGTTGTTTCTATCAAAAGACTGCATTGCATCCCTTGTGTGGGGAAATCCTGCCCAAAAGGACTGGGAAAGTCAGGACAGCTATGTAGGCCTGGGAGACCAAAAGAGGGTCTGGGAATGCTGAGGTGGCTAGCGAGTCCAGGCTGGAGGAAGGCTGGAAGTCTCAGAGAGCAAGCAAATTCAGGGGGGCTGGAGAACCCTATTTGAAGGCCTGTGCATTTAGGTAATGCAATCTAGGCTGAGGGAGCCTGAATAGCCCGTGGTCTGGGAGACCAAAACAGAGCAGAAGTACTGCTGGCCGGAGAGCTAGGTGGCTCTGTATTTTGTGTCAATGTTGTTGCCGAGTGAGACCTGAAACCCATATGTGGAAATCTGGAGGTCTTTGTGTGCACAAACAAATGACGACACAGAAATTGTACAGGGCTTACTGAAATATGGACTGTATTTCAGGGCCGGAGGAAGGGGTGGGCAGAAGTAGAGGCTGCCCTGGGCACTTTGGTACCATATGAGGTGGGGGGGCACTATAAGGAGATTGGGGGGGGGGGAGGGTGGCAGGGGGTAAGAATTGTTCTAGGAGGGGAAATTTGGGAAGATGTACTAGGAGTGGTGATTTGTACTCGAAGGGGAAATTTGAGGGGTAGAGGACTTTTGCTTTGGGGGGAGGGGGGATTTGTGCTGGGGTGTATGGAGAGTGAGAAGATTTGAGCTGGGGGGGGGGAGATTTGTGTCAGGGGGAGGGATTTTAGCAGGGGGTGGATTTGTACTGAGAGGGAGGAAAGGGGATAAGCATATAGATTAGTGCCTCGTTTAAAAAAAAGAATTTGGGGAGTTTTGATGACACATAAATCATACATTCGGGGGAGCACAATTTGGCATGTTCTCCCTGGGCTCTAGGTGACCTTGTCCTGTCACTGCTGTATATGGATACTATTTTATACCAAATGTGGCTCATTTATTGAGGATTTACTGTTTAATGCCCAACCTTCTAGTGAAATAGACGAGGGACTCATCAACACAAATAGAAAAAAAAATTGATGAGTGGGCGAGTTTTGAACAACTTGTCATATGCAGGATGATTTTAGAGGAGGGCACGGAAATTATGACAGTGGGCAGTATGTACAGGAGAGGAGTGTGGAGGATATGACAGTGGGCAGTATGTACAGGAGAGGAGTGTGGAGGGTATGACAGTGGGCGGTATGTACAGGAGAGGAGTGTGGAGGATATGACAGTGGGCAGTATGTACAGGAGAGGAGTGTGGAGGATATGACAGTGGGCGGTATGTACAGGAGAGGAGTGTGGAGGATATGACAGTGGGCAGTATGTACAGGAGAGGAGTGTGGAGGATATGACAGTGGGCACTATGTACAGGAGAGGTGTGTGGAGGATATGACAGTGGGCAGTATGTACAGGAGAGGAGTGTGGAGGGTATGACAGTGGGCGGTATGTACAGGAGAGGAGTGTGGAGGGTATGACAGTGGGCGGTATGTAGAGGAGAGGAGTGTGGAGGGTAAGACAGTGAGCACTATGTACAGGAGAGGTGTGTGGAGGATATGACAGTGGGCAGTATGTACAGGAGAGGAGTGTGGAGGGTATGACAGTGGGCGGTATGTACAGGAGAGGAGTGTGGAGGATATGACAGTGGGCGGTATGTACAGGAGAGGAGTGTGGAGGATATGACAGTGGGTGGTATGTACAGGAGAGGAGTGTGGAGGATATGACAGTGGGCACTATGTACAGGAGAGGAGTGTGGAGGGTATGACAGTGGGCAGTATGTACAGGAGGAGTGTGGAGGGTAAGACAGTGAGCACTATGTACAGGAGAGGAGTGTGGAGGGTATGACAGTGGGCAGTATGTACAGGAGAGGAGTGGGGAGGGTATGACAGTGCGCAGTATGTACAGGAGAGGAGTGTGGAGGATATGACAGTGGGCGGTATGTACAGGAGAGGAGTGTGGAGGATATGACAGTGGGCGGTATGTACAGGAGAGGAGTGTGGAGGGTATGACAGTGGGCGGTATGTACAGGAGAGGAGTGTGGAGGGTATGACAGTGGGCAGTATGTAGAGGAGAGGAGTGTGGAGGGTATGACAGTGGGCGGTATGTACAGGAGAGGAGTGTGAAGGGTATGACAGTGAGCACTATGTACAGGAGAGGAGTGTGGAGGGTATGACAGTGGGTGGTATGTACAGGAGAGGAGTGTGGAGGATATGACAGTGGGCGGTATGTACAGGAGAGGAGTGTGGAGGGTATGACAGTGGGCAGTATGTACAGGAGAGGAGTGTGGAGGGTATGACAGTGGGTGGTATGTACAGGAGAGGAGTGTGGAGGATATGACAGTGGGCGGTATGTACAGGAGAGGAGTGTGGAGGGTATGACAGTGGGCGGTATGTACAGGAGAGGAGTGTGGAGGGTATGACAGTGAGCAGTATGTACATGAGAGGAGTGTGGAGGGTATGACAGTGGGAAGTATGTACAGGAGAGGAGTGTGGAGGGTATGACAGTGGGAGGTATGTACAGGAGAGGAGTGTGGAGGGTATGACAGTGGGCAGTATGTACAGGAGAGGAGTGTGGAGGATATGACAGTGAGCGGTATGTACAGGAGAGGAGTGTGGAGGGTATTATAGAGGGCAGTATGTACAGGAGAGGAGTGTGGAGGGTATGACAGTGGGCAGTATGTACAGGAGAGGAGTGTGGAGGGTATGACAGTGGGCGGTATGTACAGGAGAGGAGTGTGGGGGGTATGACAGTGGGCAGTATGTACAGGAGAGGAGTGTGGAGGGTATGACAGTGGGCGGTATGTACAGGAGAGGAGTGTGGAGGGTATGACAGTGGGCGGTATGTACAGGAGAGGAGTGTGGAGGGTATGACAGTGGGTGGTATGTACAGGAGAGGAGTGTGGAGGGTATGACAGTGGGCGGTATGTACAGGAGAGGAGTGTGGAGGGTATGACAGTGGGCGGTATGTACAGGAGAGGAGTGGGGAGGGTATGACAGTGCGCAGTATGTACAGGAGAGGAGTGTGGAGGATATGACAGTGGGCACTATGTACAGGAGAGGTGTGTGGAGGATATGACAGTGGGCAGTATGTACAGGAGAGGAGTGTGGAGGGTATGACAGTGGGCGGTATGTACAGGAGAGGAGTGTGGAGGGTATGACAGTGGGCGGTATGTAGAGGAGAGGAGTGTGGAGGGTAAGACAGTGAGCACTATGTACAGGAGAGGTGTGTGGAGGATATGACAGTGGGCGGTATGTACAGGAGAGGAGTGTGGAGGATATGACAGTGGGCGGTATGTACAGGAGAGGAGTGTGGAGGATATGACAGTGGGTGGTATGTACAGGAGAGGAGTGTGGAGGATATGACAGTGGGCACTATGTACAGGAGAGGAGTGTGGAGGGTATGACAGTGGGCAGTATGTACAGGAGGAGTGTGGAGGGTAAGACAGTGAGCACTATGTACAGGAGAGGAGTGTGGAGGGTATGACAGTGGGCAGTATGTACAGGAGAGGAGTGGGGAGGGTATGACAGTGCGCAGTATGTACAGGAGAGGAGTGTGGAGGATATGACAGTGGGCGGTATGTACAGGAGAGG
Source organism: Lithobates clamitans (assembly GCA_037952925.1). Lineage (NCBI taxonomy): Eukaryota > Metazoa > Chordata > Amphibia > Anura > Ranidae > Lithobates > Lithobates clamitans. The sequence goes on along the minus strand of JBBGZY010001081.1, from coordinate 1,163,768 downwards.
AGTGTGGAGGGTATGACAGTGGGCGGTATGTACAGGAGAGGAGTGTGGAGGGTATGACAGTGAGCAGTATGTACATGAGAGGAGTGTGGAGGGTATGACAGTGGGAAGTATGTACAGGAGAGGAGTGTGGAGGGTATGACAGTGGGAGGTATGTACAGGAGAGGAGTGTGGAGGGTATGACAGTGGGCAGTATGTACAGGAGAGGAGTGTGGAGGATATGACAGTGAGCGGTATGTACAGGAGAGGAGTGTGGAGGGTATTATAGAGGGCAGTATGTACAGGAGAGGAGTGTGGAGGGTATGACAGTGGGCAGTATGTACAGGAGAGGAGTGTGGAGGGTATGACAGTGGGCGGTATGTACAGGAGAGGAGTGTGGGGGGTATGACAGTGGGCAGTATGTACAGGAGAGGAGTGTGGAGGTTGTGTGACAGTGAGCGGTATGTACAGGAGAGGAGTGTGGAGGGTAAGACAGTGAGCACTATGTACAGGAGAGGAGTGTGGAGGGTATGACAGTGGGCGGTATGTACAGGAGAGGAGTGTGGAGGGTATGACAGTGGGCGGTATGTACAGGAGAGGAGTGTGGAGGGTATGACAGTGGGTGGTATGTACAGGAGAGGAGTGTGGAGGATATGACAGTGGGCGGTATGTACAGGAGAGGAGTGTGGAGGGTATGACAGTGGGCGGTATGTACAGGAGAGGAGTGTGGAGGATATGACAGTGGGCGGTATGTACAGGAGAGGAGTGTGGAGGATATGACAGTGGGCACTATGTACAGGAGAGGAGTGCGTAGGATATGACAGTGGGCGGTATGTACAGGAGAGGAGTGTGGAGGATATGACAGTGGGCACTATGTACAGGAGAGGAGTGTGGAGGGTATGACAGTGGGAAGTATGTACAGGAGAGGAGTGTGGAGGGTATGACAGTGGGAGGTATGTACAGGAGAGGAGTGTGGAGGGTATGACAGTGGGCAGTATGTACAGGAGAGGAGTGTGGAGGGTATGACAGTGGGCGGTATGTACAGGAGAGGAGTGTGGAGGGTATGACAGTGGGCGGTATGTACAGGAGAGGAGTGTGGAGGATATGACAGTGGGAGGTATGTACAGGAGAGGAGTGTGGAGGGTATGACAGTGGGCAGTATGTACAGGAGAGGAGTGTGGAGGGTATGACAGTGGGCGGTATGTACAGGAGAGGAGTGTGGAGGGTATGACAGTGGGTGGTATGTACAGGAGAGGAGTGTGGAGGATATGACAGTGGGCGGTATGTACAGGAGAGGAGTGTGGAGGGTATGACAGTGAGCGGTATGTACAGGAGAGGAGTGTGGAGGGTATGACAGTGGGCGGTATGTACAGGAGAGGAGTGTGGAGGGTATGACAGTGAGCGGTATGTACAGGAGAGGAGTGTGGAGGGTATGACAGTGGGTGGTATGTACAGGAGAGGAGTGTGGAGGGTATGACAGTGGGCGGTATGTACAGGAGAGGAGTGTGGAGGATATGACAGTGGGCACTATGTACAGGAGAGGAGTGTGGAGGGTATGACAGTGGGAAGTATGTACAGGAGAGGAGTGTGGAGGGTATGACAGTGGGCGGTATGTACAGGAGAGGAGTGTGGGGGGTATGACAGTGGGCACTATGTACAGGAGAGGAGTGTGGAGGATATGACAGTGAGCGGTATGTACAGGAGAGGAGTGTGGAGGATATGACAGTGGGCAGTATGTACAGGAGAGGAGTGTGGAGGGTGTGACAGTGGACGGTATGTACAGGAGAGGAATGTGAAGGGTATGACAGTGGGCACTATGTACAGGAGAGGAGTGTGGAGGGTATGACAGTGAGCACTATGTACAGGAGAGGAGTGTGGAGGATATGACAGTGGGTGGTATGTACAGGAGAGGAGTGTGGAGGATATGACAGTGAGCGGTATGTACAGGAGAGGAGTGTGGAGGATATGACAGTGAGCGGTATGTACAGGAGAGGAGTGTGGAGGGTATGACAGTGGGCGGTATGTACAGGAGAGGAGTGTGGAGGATATGACAGTGGGCGGTATGTACAGGAGAGGAGTGTGGAGGATATGACAGTGAGCGGTATGTACAGGAGAGGAGTGTGGAGGTTGTGTGACAGTGAGCGGTATGTACAGGAGAGGAGTGTGGAGGATATGACAGTGAGCGGTATGTACAGGAGAGGAGTGTTGAGGGTATGACAGTGGGCGGTATGTACAGGAGAGGAGTGTGGAGGTTGTGTGACAGTGAGCGGTATGTACAGGAGAGGAGTGTGGAGGGTATGACAGTGGGCGGTATGTACAGGAGAGGAGTGTGGGGGGTATGACAGTGGGCGGTATGTACAGGAGAGGAGTGTGGAGGGTATGACAGTGGGCGGTATGTACAGGAGAGGAGTGTGGGGGGTATGACAGTGGGCGGTATGTACAGGAGAGGAGTGTGGAGGGTATGACAGTGGGCGGTATGTACAGGAGAGGAGTGTGGGGGGTATGACAGTGGGCAGTATGTACAGGAGAGGAGTGTGGAGGGTATGACAGTGGGCAGTACAATGGCCCCAGGACGGAGTATCAGCATTCTGATGACATTTCGGGGTCTATTCTCCACCATAAACCTGAATTCTTGGGTTGTCAGGACCCAGCGGGTTCTCCGGATGTTTCCCCCCCTTATTCTGTCTCAGACACATTAGAGAACATGGTGGGAGATGAGTCTGAATGTCCTTCCTAGGAGGGAATATCGGATCTACTCTGAGGAAGATTTAATGGTCGGCAATGAAGAGGAAACCAACACCGAGAAGAAGATTCTGAAGTCGGAGTTACTGAAGTCCCAGATCAGCAGAGAAGTTCCTCCAACATTTAGAGAGTGCGGAGACCTTCTTTATCAATGTGACCGACAGAGACAAAGTGTGAGAAGACAATCCATATATATATATACAGATGATTGATCACACGGAGGGGGAGAGCCGGTCACTAGAGTTGCCTCCTCATCTCTTTAATCCAGGACACATATGAATTACTCGGTTCTGAGGCGGATTTAATGCAGATGAGGCACCAAGTGAGTTTAATTACCATCTTAATCATCCACAGAACCCGAGTAATTAATGTGTGTCCTGGATTAAAGGGATGAGGAGGTAACCCTACCGGTCACAGATGATTGATATGTCTATAGAAGGGACAGGAGCCCTGTACTATGAATAGAACACTTACCTGTGTGGTGGGACATGGAGAATATCCCATGCTGTCCCTATGGTGGCCGTGTGTTCAGGACGGAGAATCGGATCTAAAATGTCTGAAAACAGGAAACGTGTTCCATGGACAGGAAGTGACATTTCGCACACGCTCAGTCCAGGATTTGTCCCTTCAGGAGGATCACTAGAACAACGGGACTGATAATACAGAGGGTGCAGTATGGAGAGCGGACACTAGATGGAGACATTTCTTCTAATCTACGAAACATTCTATCATCACATGGAGACCAATCACCGAGCTACAAGAAAATGGAGGACACCCCTCCCCCTTCCTGAGCTACAAGAAAATGGAGGACACCCCCTCCCCCTTCCTGAGCTACAAGAAAATGGAGGACACCCCCTCCCCCTTCCTGAGCTACAAGAAAATGGAGGACACCCCCTCCCCCTTCTGAGCTACAAGAAAATGGAGGACACCCCCACCTTTCCTGAGCTACAAAAAAATGGAGGACACCCCTCCCCCTTCCTGAGCTACAAGAAAATGGAGGACACCCCTCCGTCTATGTGAGCTACAAGTAAATAAGAAAAAACCTTCCCCTTCCTGAGCTACAAGAAAAATGGAGGACATCTCCCCCTCCTCCTCCATACATGGAGCTGAAGCCAGGCACAGAGGAGAGACTGAAGGAGAAATGTCCGGGGAGATGGGGGAGGGGGTCGGGAGAAGAGGACAGAGGCGTGCGGACAATGAGGAGTATGAAGGAGAAATGTCCGGGGAGATGGGGGAGGGGTTCGGGAGAAGAGGACAGAGGAGTGCGGACAATGAGGAGTATGAAGGAGAAATGTCCGGGGAGATGGGGGAGGGGGTCGGGAGAAGAGGACAGAGGAGTGCGGACAATGAGGAGTATGAAGGAGAAATGTCCGGGGAGATGGGGGAGGGGTTCGGGAGAAGAGGACAGAGGAGTGCGGACAATGAGGAGTATGAAGATCCTCCATACATTGTAGTCATCGCCTGTAGATGGAGAGAATTTCTCAGAACACGGAATGTCATTGGAAAGATTGCGTTTAGTTTTAGGATTTGATTTTGGGATGAGAACGAGGGACCTATAAGGAGAAGTATGCAGGAATAGGACACGCCCCCTCGTCATGTTAAACCCACAAGGGCTTTATATTTTACCACAACTATTCCTTTATATCGGCTTCTGGAATTTACAAATGCAGCAATTTAGAAATCAGATGAAAGGTTTATCTCTGGGAGACACTTTATGAAAGATAAATAGTGAATTTTATATACAAGTATAAAGATCAGACCAACATGAGGAGGAAAGCGGGACATTTCTCCAAATCAGGGACAGTAGGGAGCTATGAATCTCCCCCCCAATCACGGCAAGACATTCCCCACCCCCCTCCTTCCCATCCCCCCACTCACTGCAACCAAATCCAACATCACCCCCCCCCACACACACAATGATCACCTCCCCCCTCCCCACAAATATCACCTTCGTCCCCTGAATCTCTAGGGATGGTCCCGATGTTCGACTCAAACATCGGGTATTTGTTTGTTCACAGAAGAACCGAGCATTCTGGGGCGTTCGCGGCAAATTCAAACTCTATGGAGCGACCCACAATGCAGCGCGTGATCGCAGTGCATTGCTGTATGATGATTGGCCAAAGCAGGTACCTGACCTGCATGACCAATCACAGCGCCCTCTGCTAAGAGAGCCATAATTGGCCAAAGGCAGGGTGCCTATGGCCAATCACGGCTCAGGGGGCTAAGTCCACGCCCCCCACACTATATAAGGCTGCCAACAGGGCGGCTGTATAGAGTGTGATAACGTGGAGAACGGGAGATCGATTAGGCAGGTTACTTAGTGGCATGCAAGCAGTTTACACTGTATGTATATATATATATACACACACTAGTCAGTGTAGAATATATGAACAGTGCAGGCAGTGTATTTATATATATATATATGCATATACACAGTGCAGGCAGTCTAGCATATACAGTATATACAGTGCAGGCAGTGTACAGTATATAATACACTTCAGGCAATGTACAGTATATAATACAGTGCAGTCAGTGTACAGTATATAATACAGTGCAGTCAGTGTACAGTATATAATACAGTGCAGGCGGTACAGTATATAATACAGTGTAGGTGGTGTACAGTATATAATACAGTGTAGGCGGTGTACAGTATATAATACAGTGTAGGTAGTGTACAGTATATAATACACTGTAGGCGGTGTACAGTATATAATACAGTGTAGGTAGTGTACAGTATATAATACAGTGCAGGCGGTGTACAGTATATAATACAGTGTAGTGTGGTGTACAGTATATAATACAGTGTAGTGTGGTGTACAGTATATAATACAGTGTAGGCGGTGTACAGTATATAATACAGTGCAGGCGGTGTACAGTATATAATACAGTGCAGTCGGTGTACACAGTATATAATACAGTGTAGGCGGTGTACAGTATATAATACAGTGTAGGCGGTGTACAGTATATAATACAGTGTAGGCGGTGTACAGTATATAATACAGTGCAGTCGGTGTACACAGTATATAATACAGTGTAGGCGGTGTACAGTATATAATACAGTGCAGTCGGTGTACACAGTATATAATACAGTGTAGGCGGTGTACAGTATATAATACAGTGCAGTCGGTGTACACAGTATATAATACAGTGTAGGCGGTGTACAGTATGTAATACAGTGCATGCGGTGTACAGTATACAATACGGTGCAGGCGGTGTACAGTATATAATACAGTGTAGGCGGTGTACAGTATATAATACAGTGTAGTGTGGTGTACAGTATATAATACAGTGTAGTGTGGTGTACAGTATATAATACAGTGTAGGCGGTGTACAGTATATAATACAGTGTAGGCGGTGTACAGTATATATAATACAGTGTAGGTAGTGTACAGTATATAATACAGTGCAGGCGGTGTACAGTATATAATACAGTGTAGGCGGTGTACAGTATATAATACACTGTAGGCGGTGTACAGTATATAATACAGTGTAGGTGGTGTACAGTATATAATACAGTGTAGGCGGTGTACAGTATATAATACAGTGTAGTGTGGTGTACAGTATATAATACAGTGTAGTGTAGTGTACAGTATACAATACGGTGCAGGCGGTGTACAGTATATAATACAGTGTAGGCGGTGTACAGTATATAATACAGTGCAGTCGGTGTACACAGTATATAATACAGTGTAGGCGGTGTACAGTATGTAATACAGTGCAGGCGGTGTACAGTATACAATACGGTGCAGGCGGTGTACAGTATATAATACAGTGTAGGTGGTGAGCAGCAAGGTTCATGTTACCGCTGACTCATGGTTTAGCAGGCATGGTCAGGGACATTACCTTTCCTTCATGGCGCACTGGGTAAGCCTGCTGGCAGCTGGGAAGGATGCAGGACAGAGTTCCGCCACCACGCCTCCAAAAAGCTGGAGCTGATTCTGCCGCCACATCTGTCTGCTCCACCCCCCTCCACTTCTACTTCGTCTATGGCCTCTTCTGCTGAATTGTCCTTTGAACCAGCAGTGCTCCCTAAGCATTAAAGGGGCTACGAAAGCAGTCAGGCTAAAAGATGCCATGCAGTGCTTCAGTTGGTCTGTCTAGGGGACAGGAGCCACACCGGGGTTCTGGGGCAGAGATTCTGTCAGCTCTGAAGGGGCAGGCTCAGAGGTGGATGACACCACACCATCTTGAGCCAGAAATCGTTGTATACGAAAATGGCACCAACCTCCACTCCGCCCTCCGACAGGGAGACTTGACACATCTTCCATGCTTGGCACACATCCTGAATTTGGTGGTGCAGCGTTTCTTGACCAGGTACCCAGGCTTACAAAATCTTCTGAGGAAGGCCAGAAAAGTCTGTGGACATTTCTAGTGGTCATACAATGCCAGTGCTTGGCTAGGCTGACATTCAATGGGAATTCAACCTGCCCACCAACTGCCTCAATTGTGACATGCCCACCAGGTGGAACTCAACATTGGCAATGCTGCAGCGGCTGCACACACAGCAGAGGGCCCTAAATGAGTACTTGTGTGAGTATGGCACGAGGACTGGCTTAGGTGAGCTTGGCTTCTTTTTGCCATGCCAGTGGCTACTGATAAAGGATGTATGCACTGTCCTGTCACCATTTGAGGAGGCCACAAGGATGGTGAGCAGGGACAATGCATGCATCAGTGACACTGTTCCTCTAGATCTTTCTTCTGGAGCACAAGCTTTGTGGAATCATGGACAGGGCACTTGAGGCAGAACAGTGGGGGGAAGAGGAGGACTTCCTTTCCTCTCAATGCCCCCTTTATGCAGATAGCATTCCTGCGGGGCCGTCAAACACACAGGAAAAAGAGGGGGATTGTGTCAGCATGGATGTAGAGGATAACACGCAGCAGTCTTCAAGAGATGGTTTTTAGTCCCCAGAAACTTAAGGAGTTGTACGTGGCTAGGATGAGGTAGTTCCTGACAATGTCATTCTTAGTGACCCAGAGGACTCTCATGCCTCTGCAAACTTATGCTGCATGGGCTCCCTGATGCTGCAAAGCTTGCGAAAGCACCCTAGGATTTGTGGTATCAAGGAGAGCGATCATTACTGGCTGACAACCCTTTTTGATTCACGTTACAAGGGTAAGGTTGCAGAACTCGTCCTGCTTTCGCAGAGGGAGCAGAGGATGAAACATCTTCAGGAGGCCTTTGAAGAAAAGTTTGTGTAACACCTTTCCAGACCCTGGGAGGTTACAATTTCCTGGTGCTGGAAACATGTTTCTGAGGCTTCGTTCGGTCAGAGGAAGGGCGGTGGAGAAGGTGGCCGACTGACCGATGCTTTTAAACAATTCTTTAGTTCTCAGCGCCCATGGCTGTTAGATTTAAGCAACCATCGGCAGCGTCTGCATTATATGGTGCAGGAATATCTGGGGGCAAGAACAGACTTGGAGATCTTTCCAACAGAGCATCTACTGGGTTACTGGGTTTTGAGGATGGACCACTGGCCAGAACTTGCTCAATATGCAATCGAGCTACTGGCCTGTCCTGCATCCAGCACGCTTTCTGAACGGACGCTCGGTGCTGCTGGAGGGTTTGTAATGGATCAAAGAGTGCGCCTGTCCACAGACTCCGTTGATAGGCTCACATTTATAAAAACGAATCAGTCCAGGATCAGCAGCTATCAAGCCGCTGATGCTGATGTAACTGATTGAATTTGCTATATATCTGGGATCCCTTGAAGACTACCTATGCTGCCTATCCTATTCCTGAATCTTTATGATGCTAGCTTCCAACAATATTTTTGTTTTGATTTAGGGCACCACCAACACCCAGGGCCCTATTTTTCTGCCCCTATGGGCGGCACAGTGGTGCAGTGGTTAGCACTCTCGCCTAGCAGTAAAAAGGGTCGCTGGTTCAAATCCCAACCACGACACTACCTGCCTGGAGTTTGCATGTTCTCCCTGTGCCTGCGTGGGTTTCCTCCGGGTACTCCGGTTTCCTCCCACACTCCAAAGACATGCTGGTAGGTTAATTGGCTTCTGTCCAAAATTGGCCCTAGTATATGATTGGGGACCTTGGATTGAGGGTAGGGACTGATGTGAGTGTGCGATGTACAGGGTTAGGGACAAGGGTCAGGGTTGTAGACACACACTCACTCAGGTTGAACTGGATGGACTGGTGTCTATATTCAACCTTACTAACTATGTAACTATGTAACTATATATCTAACAGTGGCATGTAATTCAAATATTTGAAGTAATTTTTTAACAGCGGGGCCTGTTCCTGTGCCCAATAAGAGTAACTGTGAGGGGTTAAAGTGTTGTGGCACCGCCAACACCCAAGGACCAATTTTTCTTCAGAGTATATAGTGCAGTCCGTAAAGTATATATACTGCAGTTCGGAGTATATAGTGCAGTCAGTGTGCACTTGCCACACCAAGAATACGGTCATTTTAATGAAGAGACACATCATTGTGTTTTAAGAAGAATTTTCCATAAAGTTTTTCTTTTGGGGACACTAATTCATTACCACTCTTTCTTATGAACTAATTATTCACATTTTATGTTTTCCTGCACCACTGTGTATATGTACTAAGGAGTTTTTACTAACACTGGATTTTTTGCAATATATATATTTTTTGGAATGGTTTAGATTGGATCTTTTTCACCAATTGCTTTTATCAGTGTTTGTATTGCTCACAGAGTTTTATTGATGTATTAGCATATGTGTTATTGCACACTGCACTTTATTGTTATATATTGCCGGCAGAGCATTTTATATATGTACATATAACTTTTCTCACACTCTCGTTACACTTATTTTTTCACACTTATATATCTGTGAACATTACTTAGTGCGCATATAGTTGAACAGCGCCAATCACACCAGTCCCAGTGTCTCCAATCACCGCCACACCAGTCCCAGTGTCTCCAATAACCACCACACCAGTCCCAGTGTCTCCAATCATCACCACACCAGTCCCAGTGTCTGCAATCACCACCACACCAGTCCAAGTGTCTCCAATCACCGCCACACCAGTCCAATTCTCCAATTACCTCCACACCAGTCCCAGTGTCTCCAATCAGCACCACACCAGTCCCAGTGTCTCCAATAACCACCACACCAGTCCCAGTGTCTCCAATCATCACCACACCAGTCCCAGTGTCTGCAATCACCACCACACCAGTCCCAGTGTCTCTAATCACCACACCAGTCCCAGTGTCTCCAATCACCACCACACCAGTCCCAGTGTCTCCAATTATCACCACACCAGTCCCAGTGTCTCCAATCACCTCCACACCAGTCCCAGTGTCTCCAATTATCACCACACCAGTCCCAGTGTCTCCAATCACCTCCACACCAGTCCCAGTGTTTCCAATCACTGCCACACCAGTCCCAGTGTCTTCAATCAACACCACACCAGTCCCAGTGTCTTCAATCAACACCACACCAGTCCCAGTGTCTCCAATCACCTCCACACCAGCCCCAGTGTCTCCAATCACCTCCACACTAGTCCCAGTGTCTCCAATCACCACCACACCAGTCCCAGTGTCTCCAATCACCACCACACCAGTCCCAGTGTCTCCAATCACCACCACACCAGTCCCAGTGTCTCCAATCACCACCACACCAGTCCCAGTGTCTCCAATCATCACCACACCAGTCCCAGTGTCTCCAATCACCACCACACCAGTCCCAGTGTCTCCAATAACCACCACACCAGTCCCAGTGTCTCCAATCATCACCACACCAGTCCCAGTGTCTGCAATCACCACCACACCAGTCCAAGTGTCTCCAATCACCGCCACACCAGTCCAATTCTCCAATTACCTCCACACCAGTCCCAGTGTCTCCAATCACAACCCCACCAGTCACAGTGTCTCCAATCATCACCACACCAGTCCCAGTGTCTGCAATCACCACCACACCAGTCCAAGTGTCTCCAATCACCGCCACACCAGTCCAATTCTCCAATTACCTCCACACCAGTCCCAGTGTCTCCAATCAGCACCACACCAGTCCCAGTGTCTCCAATAACCACCACACCAGTCCCAGTGTCTCCAATCATCACCACACCAGTCCCAGTGTCTGCAATCACCACCACACCAGTCCCAGTGTCTCTAATCACCACACCAGTCCCAGTGTCTCCAATCACCACCACACCAGTCCCAGTGTCTCCAATTATCACCACACCAGTCCCAGTGTCTCCAATCACCTCCACACCAGTCCCAGTGTCTCCAATTATCACCACACCAGTCCCAGTGTCTCCAATCACCTCCACACCAGTCCCAGTGTTTCCAATCACTGCCACACCAGTCCCAGTGTCTTCAATCAACACCACACCAGTCCCAGTGTCTTCAATCAACACCACACCAGTCCCAGTGTCTCCAATCACCTCCACACCAGCCCCAGTGTCTCCAATCACCTCCACACTAGTCCCAGTGTCTCCAATCACCACCACACCAGTCCCAGTGTCTCCAATCACCACCACACCAGTCCCAGTGTCTCCAATCACCACCACACCAGTCCCAGTGTCTCCAATCACCACCACACCAGTCCCAGTGTCTCCAATCATCACCACACCAGTCCCAGTGTCTCCAATCACCACCACACCAGTCCCAGTGTCTCCAATCATCACCACACCAGTCCCAGTGTCTCCAATCACCGCCATACCAATCACAGTATCTCCAATCACCTCCACACCAGCCCAGTGTCTCCAATCACCTCCACACCAGTCCCAGTGTCTCTAATCACCGCCACACCAGTCCCAGTGTCTCCAATCACCGCCACACCAGTCCCAGTGTCTCCAATCACCTCCACACCAGTCCCAGTGTCTCCAATCACCACCACACCAGTCCCAGTGTCTCCAATCATCACCACACCAGTCCCAGTGTCTCCAATCACCGCCACACCAGTCCCAGTGTCTCCAATAATCACCACCACACCAGTCCCAGTGTCTCCAATCACCGCCACACCAGTCCCAGTGTCTCCAATCACCTCCACACCAGTCCCAGTGTCTCCAATCACCTCCACACCAGTCCCAGTGTCTCCAATCATCACCACACCAGTCCCAGTGTCTCCAATCACCTCCACACCAGCCCCAGTGTCTCCAATCACCTCCACACTAGTCCCAGTGTCTCCAATCACCACCACACCAGTCCCAGTGTCTCCAATCACCGCCACACCAGTCCCAGTGTCTCCAATCACCTCCACACCAGTCCCAGTGTCTCCAATCACCTCCACACCAGTCCCAGTGTCTCCAATCATCACCACACCAGTCCCAGTGTCTCCAATCACCGCCACACCAGTCCCAGTGTCTCCAATAATCACCACACCAGTCCCAGTGTCTCCAATCACCTCCACACCAGTCCCAGTGTCTCCAATCACCACCAACCCAGCTCCAGTGTCTCCAATCACCTCCACACCAGTCCCAGTGTCTCCAATCACCGCCACACCAGTCCCAGTGTCTCCAATAATCACCACACCAGTCCCAGTGTCTCCAATCACCTCCACACCAGTCACAGTGTCTCCAATCACCTCCACACCAGTCACAGTGTCTCCAATCACCTCCACACCAGTCCCAGTGTCTCCAATCACCACCACACCAGTCCCAGTGTCTCCAATCACCACCACACCAGTCCCAGTGTCTCCAATCACCTCCACACCAGTCCCAGTGTCTCCAATCACCACCAACCCAGCTCCAGTGTCTCCAATCACCTCCACACCAGTCCCAGTGTCTCCAATCACCGCCACACCAGTCCCAGTGTCTCCAATCATCACCACACCAGTCCCAGTGTCTCCAATCTTTCTTGATCTACCTGACCTTGGCATCCATGTGAGAGATAACAAACTCATTGACTATTTATACACAGACACTAATTGTGATTTAAAAAGTCACAAATGTGGGAAAATAATCCTTTAATTGCCATCCGTGTGTTCCACCTTCTATGTCTGTACCAAGGCCAAACATTCTGGGGTATGTAAACTTTTTATCAAAGGCATTTGGGTGATTTATGTTATTATTATGAATTAGAAAGGATCCAAAAAACTGTGATAATAAATGGCTTCATGTGATCGCTATCCTTAAATAAAAGACAGTTTTTTGGCACGATCGTCATATTTTCAATATCGATGCCAAAATTACACAATTTCTGCCAGGGTATGCAAACTTTTGAGCGCAACTGTATAATATATATATATATATATACACATATACAGTATCTCACAAAAGTAAGTACACCCCTCAGTGACATTTGTGTAAATCTTTTCTTCTATCTTTTAATGTGACAACACTGAAGAAATGACACTTGTCTACAATGTAAAGTAGTGAGTGTACAGCTTGTATAACAGTGTAAATTTGCCGTCCCCTCAAAATAACTCAACACACAGCCATTAATGTCTAAACCGCTGGCAACAAAAGTCAGTACACCCCTAAGTGAAAGTCTCCAAATTGGGCCCAAAGTGCCAATATTTTGTGTGGCCGCCATTATTTTCCAGCACTGCCTTAATCCTCTTGGGCATGGAGGTCACCAGAGCTTCACAGGTTGTCACTGGAGTCCTCTTCCCCTCCTCCATGATGACATCACAGAGCTGGTGGATGTTAGAGACCTTGCGCTCCTCCACCTTCCGTTTGAGGATGTCCCACAGATGATCAATAGGGTTTAGGTCTGGAGACATGCTTGGCCAGTCCATCACCTTTACCCTCAGCTTCTTTAGCAAGGCAGTGGTCATCTTGGAGGTGTGTTTGGGGTGGTTATCATGTTGGAATACTGCCCTGCGGCCCAGTCTCTGAAGGGAGGGGATCATGCTCTTCTTCAGTATGTCACAGTACATGTTGGCATTCATGGTTCCCTCAATGATCTGTAGCCCCCCAGTGCTGGCAGCACTCATGTAGCCCCAGACCATGACACTCCCACCACCATGCTTGACTGTAGACAAGACACACTTGTCTTTGTCCTCCTCACCTGGTTGCCCCCACACACGCTTGTCACCATCTGATCCAAATACGTTTATCTTGGTCTCATCAGACCACAGGACATGGTTCCAGTAATCCATCTCCTTAGTCTGCTTGTCTTCAGCAAACTGTTTGTGGACTTTCTTGTGCATCATCTTTAGAAGAGGCTTCCTTCTGGGATGACAGCCATGCAGACCAATTTGATGCAGTGTGCGGCGTATGGTCTGAGCACTGACAGGCTGACCCCCCCACCCCTACAACCTCTGCAGCAATGCTGGAAGCACTCATACGTCTATTTCCCAAAGACAACCTCTGGATATGACGCTGAGCACGTGACCTCAACTTCTTTGGTGGACCATGGCAAGGCCTGTTCTGAGTGGAACCTGTCCTGTTATACCGCTGTATGGTCTTGGCCACCGTGCTGCAGCTCAGTTTCAGGGTCTTGGCAATCTTCTTATAGCCTAGGCCATCTTTATGTAGAGCAACAATTCTTTTCTTCAGATCCTCAGAGAGTTCTTTGCCATGAGGTGCCATGTTGTACTTCCAGTGACCAGTATGAGAGAGTGAGAGCGATAACACCAAATTTAACACACCTGCTCCCCATTCACACCTGAGACCTTGTAACACTAACGAGTCACATGACACCGGGGAGGGAAAATGGCTAATTGGGCCCAATTTGGAGATTTTCACTTAGGGGTGTACTGACTTTTGTTGCCAGCGGTTTAGACATTAATGGCTGTGTGTTGAGTTATTTTGAGGGGACAGCAAATTTACACTGTTATACAAGCTGTACACTCACTACTTTACATTGTAGACAAGTGTCATTTCTTCAGTGTTGTCACATGAAAAGATAGAAGAAAAGATTTACACAAATGTCACTGAGGGGTGTACTTACTTTTGTCAGATACTGTATATATGTATACACACACAGTGACAGTCCACTCCACAACGTGTTTTAGGGCCTTTCTTCCCACTTTTATTTAAGAAGTTAAAGATTCACACAAGAATAATTTCCCTGGCAGAGGTTCTCACCATCAATATGTCAAAACAAACAGTAGGGCACCTCGTGGCTCTTCTCTGCTTAGACCTCCAGCCTTGGTTCTCCGGACACACACAGTCCCAGTGCTCCAACCATTGAACCTTCCTGAGTTCTGACTGTTTCTCCTGCTGCCACATCTTTACAGGCCTGGCCTTTCACTGTCCCACCATGGACAGTACAGAGCAATGCTCTTCCTTACACAGACGGACCCCCTCGGGAGGGTGGGCCCACTCACCTCTACTCCCACCTCTAACATAAGCCCAGCACACACCATGGTTGGTATACACTAAAGAGAAATGAAATATCCTACAAGAAACATGGACAAAATTACCAACGGCCTGCACAGGAGACAAGAGGGGGCGGGGCTCGGGGAACGGACATTTCCTGAAGAAATATTTGCTAGAAAAGTTCAGAATTACCAGTCAATAAAAGAATCATTTGTGGAATAGAAAAATGGTCAAGTAAGCATTAAAAATATCGAACGATTCTGTGCTTTTACTGGTCACGTTTCTACCACTGAATGAGGGCTACGATGCGGTAGCTGTCCTCCCAGAACTCCGCCCTCTGCGCCCACATCGGGCATGCTCTGTGACCACAGTTTCCTTCGGACAAAGCTGGAAACAGATCTGGCTAAAGAGCCAATCACAGCAGTCCTTTACTATATGGTCAGCTTTGTCCAATCACAACTGGTCACATGTAAAACAGACTTGCCACTTATCGCCATTCCTTTCCATGGGAGAAAAGGAAAAGGAGAGCCCCTAACTGGCAAGCCTGTCAGACATCGTATACACTGTTCATCAGTGCAGCCTATGAGAGCCCCATCAGTGGAGATTATCAGTGCAGTCTATGAGAGCCCCATCAGTGGAGATTATCAGTGCAGTCTATGAGTCATGACATCTTGGCCCCTATCCTAACACAGCTCATAAATCAATCATTCAAAGAAGGGACTGTGCCAACCTCCCTCAAGCAAGGCATCATCAAACCTCTGCTAAAGAAAGCCAATCTCGACCCTAAAGACCCTAACTGCCGCAGACCAATAACTAGCCTCAACGCCATCTCCAAGATCATGGAAAAAGCAGTAGTACAGCAGCTACAACACCACCTGGACACACACCTCCTCCTGGACCCTCTGCAATCAGGCTTCCGCCCAGGCCATTGGACAGAAACGGCACTTCTCAAAATATGGGACGACGCCCTTGAAGCAGCAGACGACGGAGAACAGAGTCTCCTGGTATTGTTAGACCTCAGCGCAGCATTCGATACAGTGGACCACAATACTTTACTTGTCCGCCTCGCTGAAGTAGCAGGAGCTACAGGTTCTGCTCTAAAATGGTTTACATCCTTCTTAGAGAATCGCTCCCAGACAGTGAAACTGGGAACATTCACCTCGGAAACCCGGGCAGTCTCCTGCGGAGTCCCTCAAGGATCACCCTTGTCACCAGTACTATTCAACATATACATCCGCCCACTCCTCAATATCATCAGGAAAACCGATATTTGCTTCCATTCATACGCTGACGACACCCAACTCTACCTTCGCATCAACGGACAAAAAGACCTTCATCAGCAATTACAGAAATGTCTCACCTTAATAGATGACCACTAGCTCCCTCAAACTTAATGGATCAAAAACAGAGCTTCTTCTCCTACAAGCTAACAAAAATTCCAAAATAAAGACTCCGTGGACACCTCCCTCCATCCTTGGACAGACCATCTCTCCAAGCACCAAAGCCAAAAGTCTCGGAGTCATCTTTGACTCAGGAATGACAATGGATGCACAAATAGGATCAGTGGTGAGCGGATCCCACCATCTTCTCCGCCAACTACATAGACTCATCCCCTTCATCCCAGAAGAGGACAAAGCGGCAGTTGTGGGAACATCAATTCCCGACTCGACTACGCAAATTCGCTCTACTTAAGACTACCCCAATATCAGCTCGCGCGCTTACAACTCATCCAAAACACGGCGGCATGACTGTTAACAGGAAAAAAACCCTGGGAATCCATCTCCCCCTCCCTAAAGAGCCTACACTGGCTAACCGTGAAGAATCGGATCACATTCAAGACCCTCTGCCTCACCCACAAATGCGTACAAGGAAACGCCCCACCATATCTCCGCGAGGAAATAAAACACTACACACCGAATCGCAGTCTTCGATCAGCTAACCAAAACCTCCTTACCATTCCCAAATACCGCTACAAAGCAAAGGGAGAACGAAGATTCGCAGTCCAAGGACCTCGACTATGGAACGCTCTTCCAACTAACATCCGCATGGAAGAAAACCATCAGGCCTTCAGAAAAAAACTAAAGACCTTCCTTTTCTGAGAAGCTGACAACAGAGAATGCATCCAGCGCCTTGAGGCGATTCAGTTCGCATTTGCAGCGCTTTACAAATCATTCATTCATTCATTCATGAGTGCCCCCATCAGTGGCGATGATCAGTGCATCCTCATCTGTGCCACCTCTTCAGCACAGCCCATCAGCGTCCCCCTATATCAGTGCAGCCCGTCAGCGTCCCCCTATACCAGCGCAGCCCGTCAGCGCCCCCCTTTATCAGTACAGCCCGTTAGCGTCCCCCTATATCAGCACAGCCCGTCAGCATCCCCCTATATCAGCACAGCCCGTCAGCATCCCCCTATATCAGTACAGCCAGTCAGCGCCCCCCTATATCAGCGCAGCCCGTCAGCGCCCCCCTATATCAGTGCAGCCCATCAGCGTCCCCCTATATCAGTACAGCCAGTCAGCGCCCCCCTATATCAGCGCAGCCCGTCAGCGCCCCCCTATATCAGTGCAGCCCGTCAGCGTCCCTCCCCCTTTATCAGTACAGCCCGTTAGCGTCCCCCTATATCAGCGCAGCCCGTCAGCATCCCCCTATATCAGCATAGCCCGTCAGCGTCCCCCTATATCAGCACAGCCCGTCAGCATCCCCCTATATCAGCACAGTCCGTCAGCGTCCCCCTATATCAGCACAGCCCGTCAGCGTCCCCCTATATCAGCATAGCCCGTCAGCGCCCCCCTATATCAGCATAGCCCGTCAGCGCCCCCCTATATCAGCGCAGCCCGTCAGCGCCCCCCTATATCAGCGCAGCCCGTCAGCGTCCCCCTATATCAGCATAGCCCGTCAGCGCCCCCCTATATCAGCGCAGCCCGTCAGCGTCCCCCTATATCAGCACAGCCCGTCAGCGTCCCCTTATATCAGCACAGCCCATCAGCGCCCCCCTATATCAGCGCAGCCCATCAGCGTCCCCCTATATCAGCATAGCCCGTCAGCGTCCCCTTATATCAGCGCAGCCCGTCAGCGTCCCCCTATATCAGCACAGCCCGTCAGCGTCCCCTTATATCAGCACAGCCCATCAGCGCCCCCCTATATCAGCGCAGCCCATCAGCGTCCCCCTATATCAGCATAGCCCGTCAGCGTCCCCCTATATCAGCATAGCCCTTCAGCGTCCCCCTATATCAGCGCAGCCCGTCAGCATCCCCCTATATCAGCGCAGCCCATCAGCGTCCCCCTATATCAGCGCAGCCCGTCAGCGTCCCCCTATCAGTGCAGCCCGTCGGCGTCCCCCTATATCAGCGCAGCCCGTCAGCATCCCCCTATATCAGCGCAGCCCATCAGCGTCCCCCTATATCAGCACAGCCCGTCAGCGTCCCCCTATATCAGCACAGCCTGTCAGCGTCCCCCTATATCAGCATAGCCCGTCAGCGTCCCTCCCCCTTTATCAGTACAGCCCGTTAGCATCCCCCTATATCAGCGCAGCCCGTCAGCGTCCCCCTATATCAGCACAGCCCGTCAGCGTCCCCCTATATCAGCATAGCCCGTCAGCGTCCCCCTATATCAGCCCAGCCCGTCAGCGTCCCCCTATATCAGCCCAGCCTATCAGCGTCCCCCTATATAAGCATAGCCCGTCAGCGTCCCCCTATATCAGCCCAGCCCATCAGCATCCCCCTATATCAGCGCAGCCCGTCAGCGTCCCCCTATATCAGCGCAGCCCGTCAGCGTCCCCCTATATCAGCATAGCCCGTCAGCGCCCCCCTATATCAGCGCAGCCCGTCAGCGCCCCCCTATATCAGCGCAGCCCGTCAGCGTCCCCCTATATCAGCGCAGCCCGTCAGCGTCCCCCTATCAGCGCAGCCCGTCAGCGTCCCCCTATCAGCGCAGCCCGTCAGCGTCCCCCTATCAGCGCAGCCCGTCAGCGTCCCCCTATCAGCGCAGCCCGTCAGCAAAGAACAATTACTTATTTGATAAACCAAAACGCGTTTTTTTTTTTTCAAAATTTTCCTTTTTTTTGCTAAAAAACATACCCTCACTGGTGATTAAATACCACCAAAAGAAATCTCTATTTGTGTGAAAAGAATTATAAAAATTCAATTTGGGTACAGTGTTCCACGAACGCGCAATTGTCATTCAAAGTGCAACAGCGCTAGAAACTGAATATCGTCCTGGGCCGGAAGGGGGGGAGGGTCCAGTAGGCAAGTGGTTAAGTATTTGCAGTCCGTGGATTCTGAGCAATAGCTGGGAAGGTAATAAGGACATCCAGTCTTTTGTACCCGATGGAATGCCCAGACTTGTGGCCAGTTGGGCTTAAAGGTCATTGTCAAAAGCAACCTTCTCAATCGTTTCAATGCAGATGAACCCTTGAAATAACTTTCTGGTCTCATGGAACCCACTGCTAATAATTTCTATATGTACAACTCATGATACATTAGTGTGATGGTCAGTGGGAAGAATGTTCCTTACATTGGTGATCAGTGAGAAGAATGTTCCTTACATTGGTGATCAGTGAGAAGAATGTTCCTTACATTGGTGATCAGTGAGAAGAATGTTCCTTACATTGGTGATCAGTGGGAAGAATGTTCCTTACATTGGTGATCAGTGAGAAGAATGTTCCTTACATTGGTGATCAGTGGGAAAGAATGTCCCTTACATTGGTGATCAGTGAGAAGAATGCTCCTTACATTGGTGATCAGTGAGAAGAATGTTCCTTACATTGGTGATCAGTGAGAAGAATGTTCCTTACATTGGTGATCAGTGAGAAGAATGTTCCTTACATTGGTGATCAGTGAGAAGAATGTCCCTTACATTGGTGATCAGTGAGAAGAATGTCCCTTACATTGGTGATCAGTGAGAAGAATGTCCCTTACATTGGTGATCAGTGAGAAGAATGTCCCTTACATTGGTGATCAGTGAGAAGAATGTCCCTTACATTGGTGATCAGTGAGAAGAATGTTCCTTACATTGGTGATCAGTGAGAAGAATGTTCCTTACATTGGTGATCAGTGAGAAGAATGTTCCTTACATTGGTGATCAGTGAGAAGAATGTTCCTTACATTGGTGATCAGTGAGAAGAATGTTCCTTACATTGGTGATCAGTGAGAAGAATGTTCCTTACATTGGTGATCAGTGAGAAGAATGTTCCTTACATTGGTGATCAGTGAGAAGAATGTTCCTTACATTGGTGATCAGTGAGAAGAATGTTCCTTACATTGGTGATCAGTGAGAAGAATGTTCCTTACATTGGTGATCAGTGAGAAGAATGTTCCTTACATTGGTGGTCAGTGAGAAGAATGTTCCTTACATTGGTGATCAGTGGGAAGAATGTTCCTTACATTGGTGATCAGTGAGAAGAATGTTCCTTACATTGGTGATCAGTGAGAAGAATGTTCCTTACATTGGTGATCAGTGAGAAGAATGTTCCTTACATTGGTGATCAGTGAGAAGAATGTCCCTTACATTGGTGATCAGTGAGAAGAATGTTCCTTACATTGGTGATCAGTGGGAAGAATGTTCCTTACATTGGTGATCAGTGAGAAGAATGATCCTTACATTGGTGATCAGTGGGAAGAATGTTCCTTACATTGGTGATCAGTGAGAAGAATGTCCCTTACATTGGTGATCAGTGAGAAGAATGTTCCTTACATTGGTGATCAGTGGGAAGAATGTTCCTTACATTGGTGATCAGTGAGAAGAATGCTCCTTACATTGGTGATCAGTGGGAAGAATGTTCCTTACATTGGTGATCAGTGGGAAGAATGTTCCTTACATTGGTGATCAGTGAGAAGAATGTTCCTTACATTGGTGATCAGTGAGAAGAATGTTATTTACATTGGTGATCAGTGAGAAGAATGTTCCTTACATTGGTAATCAGTGGGAAGAATGTCCCTTACATTTGAGGTCATTGGGAAGAATCCCCTCCTTACCGATAGCTAAAAAGATCAAGGGTGTCAGTAGGAACTTATCTGAGAAGCAGAAATTACTCAAGGAAATGCTAGCAACCTCTGGAGGAACCCTGGTGAGGCGATAGGGAACCATCTTAAAAAAGGAGATGTGGGCTTAGATGGGTTTACCTGGAACACTCAAGCGCCAATGATGTAGCAATAGTCATCAGAACCTGGGAAGTTCTCTTCCAACAAGGCTACGGAGACTTAGCAATAGACCACTTGACTACTACCAAGTCTGTGGTACTGAGGCAAGATCTGACAATGAAGGAAACACTTGGGGGTTAAATGTTTTTTTACGTATGATGCAAATATAATACATATTCAGCCATAAACAAACAAAGGATGAGACCATAGTTCAGTCTTTGATGATCACAAAGGCGTGTGTCTGGTAGACATAATTAGTAAAAACTCTATACATCCGTCCATTTTATTCCAGTTTCCACAGATTGTAGCAAGCCCCAAAGTATGATAATATAGTTTAATTTTCCCATTAGCTTAGAACATGAGAGGGGTGAGACAACCCAAACCCTATCAGAAATGTTAATCTGCTACCCTAATAACACTACTCTACTTTCTCCCAGAGTTTCAGCTTTGTATCCAAAAAGTAAGACTGTGACTCCCTTGGTGTTTGATAAGCTCTGACTTCAAGCTAAAAGATTTAAATCGCATTCATAACACTGATGTGGCTGCTCTCTGGTGTGACCTCCTCTGGTGTCTCAGAAGATGAGTCTTCACTGCAAAAGCTTTGTCACAGTCAGGACACGGATACGGCCGCTCTCCGGTGTGAAACCTCTGGTGTACCAAAAGATCTGACTTTGTTGCAAAGCCTTTATAACATTCAGAACAAGCGTAAGGCTTCGCTCCAGTGTGGATTATCTGGTGTGCTTTAAGGCTTTTCTTCGCTTTGAAAGCTTTGCTGCATTCAGAACATGGATACAGTTTCTTTCCAGTGTGACATTTCTGGTGTTGGATAGAATCTTCCCTCCTTGTAAAAGTTTTATCACACTCACAACACTGATACGGCTTCTGTCCTGTATGAATCCTCTGGTGTATGGTAAGATTTGACTTGTCTGTAAAAGCTTTATCACATTCGGAGCATTGATATGGCTTCTCGCCGGTGTGAACCCTCTGGTGTTTGGTCAGCGCCTCCTTCCTTTGAAACGTTTTGTTACACTCGCTACACTGAAATGGTTTCTTTCCGGTGTGAACCGTCTGGTGCGCTATAAGCTGGGCCTTCACGCCAAAAGATTCGTCACATTCACTGCACTGAAATGGCTTCTCCCCGGTGTGGACCCGCTCATGTATGAGAAGATGCGCCTTCAGTCTAAAAGATTTGTCACATTCAGAACACTGATACGGCTTCACTCCAGTGTGAACCATCTTGTGTTTGATAAGATTGCCCGTCAATGCAAAAGATTTACCACATTCAGAACACGGATATGGCTTCTCTCCAGTGTGACTCCTCTCGTGCCTCACAAGATATGACTTTACGCTAAAAGATTTGCCACATTCAGGGCACCGATATGGCTTTTCTTTTGTGTGAACCTTCTGGTGCCCGATAGGATTTGCTTCCATTGTAAAAACGTTGTTACAATCCAAAGAAGATATATCTTCTCTTGTAAAAGCTTTTTCACTCTCACAACACTGATATGGCTCCTCTCCCGTATGAACCCTCTGTTGTAAGATATGACTTGTCTGTAAAAGCTTTATCACAGTCAGGGCACTGATATGGCTTCTCTCCAGTGTGAATCCTCTGGTGTATGGTAAGATATGACTTGTCTGTAAAAGCTTTATCACATTCGGAGCACTGATATGGCTTCTCTCCGGTGTGAATCCTCTGGTATTTGGTCAGCGCCTCCTTCCTTTGAAACGTTTTGTTACACTCGCTACACTGAAATGGTTTCTTTCCGGTGTGAACCGTCTGGTGCGCTATAAGCTGGGCCTAAAAGATTTGCCACATTCAGGGCACTGATATGGCTTTTCTTTTGTGTGAACCTTCTGGTGTCCGGTAAGATTTGCTTCTATTGTAAAAACGTTGTTACAATCCAAACAAGATATATCTTCTCTATTGTGCGACGTCTCTTGGGTATGTATGGGTCTGACTTTATTGTAAAGCCATTGTCACTTCCAAGGATGACTTCTCTCTTGTCCTCTGAGGCTAGATCAATGAGGGGGTCTTCAAAACAATTATGTGAATCCTCCGGTGATCTGGAGTAAAGCCTTTCAGTCTCTCAGAACATCCATATGACTCGTCTCCAATGTGACTCGGTTGTGCTTACGAAGACCAACAAACCTGTCTAGCTACCTATATAGAGATAAAAAATAAATGAAAAGTCAGAATTATATCAATATGACTAAACTAAAAGTTACTTCTTATGTTTTAAACTTCCATTACTGAATATATTTAATACATAGACTATCGGTCTTGAGAAAGATGGACTAAACTTCATCGAAACATTGACAATGAAAAAAAAAAAAGCTTCTGCTTGGATCTACCTCCTCTGAAAGACCCACAAGTGCCTCTATACTAGTTTTGGATTAATACCTAGACCATGTACTGTACATGGTCATCTTTGTATCGGATTGGGGACACCATATTCTTCCCAATAGCTGGTGTGGTAAAGCGCCTATTACAATGTTCTGCAGGAGAATCTCATCTTTGGTCTCAGAGCATTGTGCTGCATTTCTAGCACAGGGCAGGAGAAATCAGATGCACCATGTTTTACCCCCCCCCCCCCCCCTCCGTGATATCAGCATTGTGAGGGTTTGGCTGTTCTTTGAAGATGACTTAAAGTGTTAGAACCCCTATAATTTACAGCAACTTCCTTCAGTACTTACCTTGTGCGCTCCTCCCACTTCAAAACCAGACCAATTTTGACATTTCTCACATACATGTCAAATGTTAGTGCACACAAACAATATATTACTCACTTTTTTTGGTAATATATAAATGATGATGTTGCACCGAGTAAACAGATACCCAACGTGTCACGATTTAAAATTGTGCACGCCCTGTGAAATGGAAACAAACTATGGTACCTAAAAAAACAAAAAACTCCATAGGCCACACTTTAAAGTCTTGCCAGTTCCCAGTTTTTGGGTGGCTCTGTTGCTTCCTCGGGTCCTACAGCACCACGCTTATATGCGTGCTCCTGGAAGAGTGGGATTCCAAGCTATGCCGCCGCCTGCAGAGACCAACGGGGCATGTGTAGATGCCACGGTGGCAGTTGAATGATGGGACATGCGGTCCTGAGGAGGAGAAACCAGGTGACTTTCTCTGAAGTGATGAGTGTTCACTACCCCACCGGAAGTTCAGGAAAACCGCACACAGGAACACAGAGAACAAAATAAAACACATGTCTCTGGACACTTCTTAAAGAAAGCACGAGACTGGTTCAGACCGATGGGTTATACTCTACTTCTAGGTGATTGGACGCTGGCAAAATAGCAAAGCTGTAACCCAGCCCTGCATAACCCCTCCCAATCCCAGCATGCCCTCGGTTTTTTACAGTGTCCATAGGTAATGGACCGATTTCTCCCTGCTGAGAGATTGATCTTCTAGTATGTTTGTTGTCCTGCTGATACCCCTGAAGGCTCTTTTCACAGCCACATTTATCCAGATCAGCCTCACAGCACTTTGATGGACTGTACTCTGACCCCGCAGGTTGGTGGACAAGGCCTGTAAGGTTACTGGTACTGGACCCCATGGGAAGCACTCACCCTAGAACACCACTGCAGCAACATGAGAGAGTTTATGGAGGGGGGGGATACAAATCCAGGACAGTAGTCCACTGTGGTGGAGCCAAGATCCTGAAGACACTTGCTGTAGTGACCAGGACCAGAGAAAAAGCTTGAGCTGGGTTTTTAGGACATGCAGCTTTACGTCTGAAGACTGCATTAGTAAGTGCCCCTTCTTTGGGTCCCAGTGTGCTTTTCACTTGCCCTTGGGCAGTGGGAGATGAGTGGCTGGTATAGGCACCTGGTTCAGTTTCAAAATTGACACAAATTTTTACACTGGGACTTTGCCCTTTCGTGGGCAGTCCCTTTCCCTTACACATGCGTAGGTCCACTTTTGGATCATACTGCACATGCGCACGCCATCTTGCTGGTGATGTTTTTTTCCACCCAGACACTGGCCACACAAGACACCACTAAAGAAGCTCCCTCTAAAATGCTAACAGCACATGAGGTTCTTCTGCTTTTGGGACCCAAGGCCTCCAGACAATGGGACACCAAGAGGCCTCCATCTCCACGTCTAGATCACGAGTACCCTTGGTAAATAGTTTAGCTAAACCCGAGGAGGAGGTTATACATGAGTGATTGGGGGGCACCTGTGCACAATAAAGGAAAACCTGCAAACATGGCCTGTTGGGGGTACTTGAGGACAGGGTTGAGAACCACTGGTCTAGAACAGGGGTATTGAATTAAAATTCACTGGAGGTCCAGTCAGTAAAATTTTCTTCCAGCCGAGGTCCAAATATCATATTGGTACAGTGGCGCATCTTCGCATTTGTTCCTGCAGCACCATACGGCTTGGTGCAGCACGATAAAAAAAAAGAAAAAAAAACAAAAAAAGACTTTTCTCAATGTTTCTTGCAAGTACTGCAGCCCATTAAAATGGGTTGACTTACCCACGACGTGTGCACCTAATGCTCATTCAGAGATCTGAACCCATTCTTACATCACAATAAGATCCCCTCTTGAGGAGTGTCCTCAGCTCCCGCTTCACATCACCCCCTCCACCCCTTTTCACACTTCCTTGACATCAACCCCCAACAGTACTGTCCTCTGCCCCCATTTACATCAGCCCCCACATTATTGTCCTCAGCCCCCATTCCGCCCCCCCACCCCACATTACTATCCTCATTGCTCCTCACAATACATTTCTCAGCTCCCCCCCACATCACAGTCATCAGCTCCACCTTAATGTCCTTACCCCCCACACACCACATTACAGTCCTCAGCCCCCCCCACATTACAGTCCTCAGCCCCCCCCCCCACATTACAGTCCTCAGCCCCCCCCCCACATTACAGTCCTCAGGCTCCTCCAACTTTTATGTCATCAGCCCCAAACATCACTGTCCTCAGCACACATGTTCCTCAGCTCCTTTTAAGCTTTTCACATTAGTGTCCTCACCCCCTGTAAATTCGCCCCCTCCCTCACTGTCTTACCTTACAGACCGTAGATCGGCACAGCATGTCTGGATGGAGGGCAGGAGTTGCAAGATTGGGACTGCCCTTCATCCTAGCAGCCAATCAACTGCTTGCTAACCTCTGGCAGCTCCACCCTCTATCCAGACCTGTCCTGCCTCCTGCGATGGCAGCGGGAAGAAACGGCTGCTAAATGGCGGAACCGCGACGGTCTGAATGTGAAATGCGACGCAGCTTGCATTTGGCCCACCATTTAGTGATGCCTGGTCTAGAAGATACAGATGATGGGGTATCAGCCTGTTTGGCTCGGGAAGAGGCCTTGATTCCCTATTGGTTCAGGAGACATGGTTATATCATGCCAATCAGTGTTTTGGAGCTCAGGGTGATTAGACTGTCCTTTCAGCACTGGACCCCCTGCTTCAGGGTTACCCAGCCAGGGTGAAGTCTGACAACACCACTGCAGTGGTGGACGTCAACTACCAGAGCAGCAGAAACTCTCTCAAAGAAACAGAACTCAGTCTGGCCTGGGCAGAACTTTATGTATTGGCCTTGTCCAGGCAGCAGGCCGAGGCATTGTCATATAGGGAGAGGCAGGTAGAGGACACTGGAGAAATATCGACATTTATGGTACATATGGAAGCACTTTTCTATACAGAGGCCCGGCCTGGAGGGACATTGAGGACAATAGTATCGTGTGTCACGTGGAATTCTGTTATTGGTGAATATACAACATTTCCGGGTTGCGGCCTGTTTGGGTAGGAGGGATGATAATCAGAGAAATATCTTTCATGTAGTCTACTTAGAGTTGGGCGAACAGTTCGAGCCGAGCAAAAGTTCAGCCTGAACATCACCTGTTTGCCCATTCGGTGAACACCCGAAAATGTAAACCCCAAGCCAAGCGCCAGAAAAAAAAAAAAAAAGGGGGAGGGGAGCAAATGGTGTGGGGCCCCCCACCTCCAAAATCCATACCAGACCTTTATCTGAGCATGCAGCCTGGCAGGACAGGAAAGGGGGAGGTCACATGCTCTCAACATGGGGGGGGGGGGGTGCTTTGCAGCGGGGCCTCTTACCCACAACCCTGGGTGGAGGTTGTGGGGGTCTGCAAGCAGAGGACTTTTTGGAATCTGGAGACAGGGGGCAGTTTTTGACAATTCCTTTGTTTTTTTTAATAATGTCCTGATGTGGATCCATTGTCAATTACCATACCCACCACCAAAAAAAAAAAAAAACTCTGCCCAAAACGAGCTAACTGCTGAATGCCTGGCTTGCCGTTTGACATTTCTTAAATAGGTAAGGGGCGGGGCCACCTGGTGATGTGACTGACCCAGCATGCACTGGTCAGTGATGTCACATGGGGGCGGTGCACCGAGTGGCCCTGCCCCTTACCTATTTAAGAATTGGGGTACAATTTACCCCATAATCCTTCACACGGAGGGGATCTGGGGGCCCCCCTTGTCAAAGGGGGCTTCTAGATACAAATAAGCCCCCTGCCCGCAGACCCCGACAACCAAAGCCCAGGGTTTTCACGATGAGGCAGAGCCCCCCACCCCCAAACCACCCTCCCCATGTTGAGGGTATGTGGCCTGGTATGGTTAAGAAGAGGGGCGCTCACTCATCCCCCCTTTCCTGACCTGCATGCTTTGATAAGGGTCTTGTATGGATTGGGGGCAGCATGGGGGTCCTCCCCCCAATCCATACCTGGCCCGTCTGGTATGGATTTTTAGGGAAACCCCACGCAAAAAACAAAAAAAAACAAGAAACTTTTTTTTTAAA
Source organism: Lithobates clamitans (assembly GCA_037952925.1). Classification (NCBI taxonomy): domain Eukaryota; kingdom Metazoa; phylum Chordata; class Amphibia; order Anura; family Ranidae; genus Lithobates; species Lithobates clamitans. Next base: position 1,135,942 of record JBBGZY010001081.1, on the reverse strand, counting down.
CATTTTTGTATTGCCAGCAATTTAAAATGTCATTAAAAAAAATTTCAGTTTTTCTGCAGCAGGTTCTATACATGGTACAGATGTGCCCCTTTACATGCAGACTATGGGGACCCCCAGGCACTATATTTAAAATAATTTTTCATTTTTGTTTTTTCACTTTAATCATCATAAAAATAAATAAAATAAATCACTGCTCCTGAACAAAAACAATCTTTAAAAAAAAAAACAAAAAAAAACAAAACATTTTTGCATTGATACATGTCCCCCGGGGCAGTACCCGGACCCCCATACCCTTTTTATAGCCAATAACTTGCATATAAGCCCTCAAAATGGGGGTTCCATAGACTTCCATGGGGTTTGAGGTTTGGGTCCGAACTTTTGCGATGTTCGAGAGTTCTGGCGTGAACCAAGGGGGAGGGGTTTCGGCTAACTTTACTTACTAAATCAGAGGGAATTTGATCAAGGCCATGGCCGCCTGGACAGAGGAGTGCTGTGCGATAAAACGAGGCTCTGCCATGGTGTGAGATCACAAAATGGTTGGGAAAAGGGACCCTGGGTTTGCATGTGTGCAGCGTGTGAGACTCTAGAAAATATATCATGGAGCAGATAAAACTTTTTTTACAGCTTGCTCTGCATTTTTGCAACCCTGGATGTGGCTCCAGAGTTTAGAGATTTCAAAGTGTCTTTGGAGGGAATATATTCCAAATCCAGTGTTGCTCTCTCAGACTTCTAGACTTCCTCCAGGCACCTTGGACTCGCTAGCAAACTCAGCATCCTCAACCTCCCAGACCCTCGCTTGGTCTTCCAGGTCCGTGTAGCTGTCCTGACCATAAAAAGGTCTTTGGTAGAAGTCCCCCCCCACACAAAGGATGCAGTTGCTGCCGTGTGCCCTGTCAGGGGGACCTGGTTGTTCCCATCAGAGACTGCATTGCTTGTGTGGGGGACCTATGCCCAAATAGGCTAGTTGGGGCAGATATGTGGGCCTGGGAAAACTATGAGAGGGTCTGGGAGGTTGAGAAAGCACAGGTGGCTAGCGATTCCAGGGTGCTGGGGAAGGTCTAAAAGTCTCAGAGAGTGAGTAAACCCAGGGGGGCTGGAGGAACCCTATTTGAAGGCCAGGAGTGGGCCCGTGCAGTGAGGGAAAGCAATCCAGGCTGACAGAGCCTAAATATCCTTAACAGAGCAGAAGTACTGCTGAGAAACTTGTGCTGGGGCATATGGGGAGTGGGAAGATTTGAACTGGGAGGGCAAAGATTTGTGTCAGGGGGAGGGATTTCAGCAAGGGGGGGGGGCGTGGATTTGTACTGGGAAGGAGGAAAGGGGATTGTGCTTAGGGGTAAGCATGCAGATTAGTGCCCCCATTTTTTGGGGGGGAGTTTTGATGACACATAATCATACATTTTGGGGGAGCCATTCGTGGTTCCAGCTGGCGTGGTGTGAACCACCTCTGGGCCTGTCCTTGCAGAGCTGCAAGAATCTCTGCTCCGGTGTGGTTCCTGTCCCCCAAACATACCAGCTGAAGCACTGCATGGCACCTTTTAGCCAGACTCATTGACAAGGCCTTTGAACGCTTAGGGGGTACCTGATGTTCATAGGACAATTCTGCAGAGGAGGGCATGGAGGTGGCAGAGGAGGAGGAGGGGGTAGAGCTCACAGGTCTGGCATCATCACCACCAGCTGTATGGAGACGTGGGAGCACAACAAGCTGCAGCACCGAGCCCTGTCCTGCATCCTTTCGAGTTGCAAGCAGCGTTACCCAATGTGCTGTGAACAAAATATATAATCTCTGCCCATGCTTGCTGGACCACGTGTCAGCAGTAAGGTGGATTTTACGGCTGACTGCATTGCCCAACAATGCCAGAACATTCCCTTCCACATGATGGTAGAGAGATGGAACAGCCTTACGTGAAAAGTAGTAGCGACTGGGAACCTGCCATTGTGGTACAGCACATTGTGCAAATTCACGGAAGGGGGCAGAATCCACCAGGCTGAGAGGCAGAAGTTGGAGAGCCAACAGCTTTGACAATCTTGCATTCAGGCGCTGGGCATATGGGTGGAAGGGACTGTTTTTTTTTCCACTGCAGAAGATGGGGCAGAAGAATTTGCCAGCTACAGTCTACAGCTGGTGGGTGTGCTGCTGGTAGATGTGCTGCTAGGACCTTGGACACCCTGTGCTATACCATCATCCCTGTCAGTGGAGGCTGCTGAGAGGTAATGACTCTGTATAGCAGGGGCAGACTGAATTGGGTAAGGAGGATGAGGGACAGATTTTTGCCCCTTTTGTGTGGCTTTTAGTTGCTCTTGCCAATGGGCTGAGTGGTTGGACGTTAAATGCCTTGTTAGGCATGTGGTACCCAAATGGTTGGTGTTTTTGCCATGGTTGATGTGCCTGTGACACAGTTTGCAGATAGCAACAGTGCGATCTACTGTAGATGTGCTGAAAAAGGCCCAGACAGCTGAACTGTGGGAGATGGGCGCCTGGGGATAACAGTTACAGAATGTGATGGAATAGGGTGGCTGCTCTCTACTCTTTCTTGAAGCCGACCTCCTTGGGGTTGTGCCACCTCACCTTCAGTTTCCTCCTCTGCTCTATCTGGCACCCAAGTCGCATCAGTGACCTCATCATCATCATCATCATCATCTCCTCCATCTTCATCATTACCTCTGGAGACAACTTGGCAATACGCTGCGGCTTGGGGAACATGAATGCCAATTTGTCTACCAGTGTTCCTCCCTCTCTCTAGGCTCATGTTCCTGTCATCCTCAACCTCAGAAGCAGCATCTGAATCCAGTAATGGCTGGGCATCATCAAGGAGCAAGTGGCTGACGCTGTGATCAAATAACTCAGCTGACTCCTCAATGGCTGATGTTAGGGCTATGGCAGGAATAGATGTGGACAAGGAGGCAGGTTTATCCACTCTGGCAACTGCAGGGGACTGCACCCTTGTCTCTGCTTGTGTGACAGAGGATGAGGAGGATGAGGAAGGTTTAGTAAGCCAGTCCACCACCTCCTCTGCATGCTGTGGCTGGATAGCACGGGCAAATTCACTAAACAGAGGAAATGATGCCCTGCCTGAGGACTGACCACCACATCCACCTTTGCCCCCTTACAGTGCCAAGGGAACGTCTGCCTCTCCTTGTTGTCCTCCCAGACATTATTGGGAGGGAGGGGGCGGTGCTTATAAGCAAATGTAAAGAAGAAGTTGAAATCTGTACATAGATTCACTTTAATCAAAGTAAAGAGGTGTTTGGTGCAGTTTAATTTGAGTACTCACACTACACAGACACACTCCACGGATACAACATAATATACTGCAATATAATGCGCCAAACGTACAGTGACACTCAAAACTATATGGCGTTAAACTGGCAGTAATGCACACAGAAGTAAATGATGTTAAACTGGCAGTAACGCAGTCAATCTATCTGAACTGTCCCTACTCTAGCTGCACACTATGCAAAGCTGAATGATGGTCCTCCTCACTACACTCACACTATCCCTAGACTGACACTAAACTAATATTCTACACTGACTATTGAAGTAAAATAGCACAGTATAGCACACTAACTAACTAAGAGCACTGAAGAGAGCCCTGTTCTATCTCTCTCCACACCAAAATCACACTGAAAATGGCTGCTATTGAAAGAATACTTTTGTACTGTGGGGCGGGAATGAGCCATGATTTGATAAAGTCATGATGACAGTGTCCAGTCATGACTCTGACATATTGATCACACGGAGGAGGAGCCGGCCACAGATGATTGATCACACGGAGGGGGAGGAGCCAGTCACAGATGATTGATCACACGGAGGGGGAGGAGCCAGTCACAGATGATTGATCACACGGAGGGGGAGGAGCCAGTCACAGATGATTGATCACACGGAGGGGGAGGAGCCAGTCACAGACGATTGATCACACGGAGGGGGAGGAGCCGGTCACAGATGATTGATCACACGGAGGGGGAGGAGCCGGTCACAGATGATTGATCACACGGAGGAGGGGCCAGTCACAGATGATTGATAACCCGGAGGGGGAGGAGCCGGTCACAGATGATTGATCACACGGAGGGGGAGGAGCCGGTCACAGATGATTGATCACAGGGAGGGGGAGGAGCCGATCACAGATGATTGATCACATGGAGGGGGAGGAGCCGATCACAGATGATTGATCACACGGAGGAGGGGCCAGTCACAGATGATTGATCACATGGAGGAGGTGCCGGTGTCTTGTCAAATACAGTCCCCTATCATATAGTGTCCGCCCTGTACTGCGCCGGCGCAGTACGGAGGACAAACGAGACGCTGAAAGTCTCCGAAGTTTAACAGCTGATCATCAGCTGTACACGGCGCCTGCGCTTTTATTCTCACCCTATGTCCAGGATCATTCCCTACTATCCAAGTGGACATAGAGTGAGAATAAATAGTTGCCAAGCGCAGCGAGGCCGTGCCCGAAGCGTGGCGAGCGAAGCGAGGGGCCCTCTTACACAGCCATCGCTAAGAACTGCCGAAGCGCCGTGTACAGCTGATGGTCAGCTGATCAACTTTGGACACTTTCGGCATCGCAAGCGCAGTACGGAGCGGACACTATCCGATAGGAGGACAGTATATGTCAGAACACCGGTCACAGATGATTGATATGTCTATAGCACCATGTATGTATGTACCATGAATAGGACACTTACCTGTGTGGTGGGACATGGAGAACATCCCATGCTGTCCCTATGGTGGCCGTGTGTTCAGGACGGAGAATCTCCTCAGATTGCTGGAATCGGATCTAAAATGCCTGAAAACAGGAAACGTGTTACATGGACAGGAAGTGACATTTCGCACACGCTCAGTCCGGGATTTGTCCCATCAGGAGGATCACTAGAATAACAGGACTGATAATACAGAGGGTGCAGTATGGAGAGCAGACACTAGATGGAGCCGGTCCACAGAGAGGTAAAAGAGGAAACAAGACGGAGACAATGGAGACATTTCTTCTAATCTATGAAACATTGTATCATCACATGGAGACTGATCACTGAGCTACAAGAAAATGGAGGACATCCCTCCCCTTCCTGAGCTACAAGAAAATGGAGGACATCCCTCCCCCTTCCTGAGCTACAGGAAAATGGAGCACACCCCTCCCCCTTCCTGAGCTACAAGAAAATGGAGGACACCCCTCCCCCTTCGTGAGTATTGTCCGTGATATTTTTTTATGTGCACTAATAGACAATTGTTCAAGACAAAATTTCGGGGTGTGTACCCCTTCTTCAAAGTCCCAGCAGTATTAATACTCAAAGTTTTAGCAGAATGTTAAAAAAAGACAATCTCTGAGGGAAAGAAACGAAAAGAGAACAAAGAGCTACAAGAAAATGGAAGTCAAATTCTTCCCTTCCTAAGCTACAAGAAAATGGAGGACACCTTCTCCCCATCTCACAGCTGCAGACAGAGACAGACGAGAGAACGAATAAGAAACTTCTGATGAGATGGGAAGGGGAAGGATGGGGGAGGGGATCCAGAAGAAAGTGTGTATGAGGATCCCTCCACCATCATGTATGTAGGAAGAAGGAGATCATTTCTGTTATTATTTCCAACAATTTCGATAGTTGGGAAGATTTCATTTTAAGTTTTGATTTTGGAGAACGGAGTTCACCGAACAAATGCCCCCAATCACTGCGAGAAATTCCCCATCCCCGGGTTGTCCCCATAAATGAAAAATTCTTTCCATTATAGTGCCTGGGGGGGTCCCCTTAATCCACCTGTAAAGTGGCACATCTGTACCATGTATAGAACCTGCTGCAGCAATAATTGCATTTATAAAGCCAAAAAATGATATTTTCCCTGCAAGCTGCCTTTATTTTGCTCAGCAACAGTTGGGGGAGCCAGAAGTGTGTATGATGAGGTCATAATGTAGTGCGCTGGGAACAAGATTAGAGATTTTTGGATAAATTGTGGTGTCTCTTCCACAGACTTTGGATTTCTACTTCTGTAACGGTTGCGGAAAGATTGGTCTTTGGGTGTTGGTGGCGCCTTTACACCGTAACCCTATAGAGGTAATCTTGATGAAAGCAAGAATTGGCTTTGCTGTCAAAAATTGCAATGACATGCACCTGTCAGGCAGGTGTGGAAAAACAGTTTAAGAGTACATGCCCAGCGTAGGGTCACCACCTGCACGGGATTCACCCCTACAGTCTGGGTTTTGAATCATGTGCCCGGGTTTTGTGCCCCTCCGAAAACGGGACACATTATTCAGACCAGATCGTGGCTCATAGCTGGAGAGAGGATTAGGTGTTCTCCTCCCTCCAGCCTGCAGGTGGCAATAGAGAGCCAGCACAGACTGGAAAGTCTCAGCAGCACTGCCGAGGAACGAAAACCGAGTGTGTGAAGTCTGAAAGAGAAACCAGGAACTTCTTTGCAGTGAGTGAGTGAGTACCGGGGGAAAGGGGCTGTCATGTGGACTTTTCCCCCGGATTACCTGATGTTGCATTCGCCCACTGCGGCTCTAAGGTGTAGTGCTTCCCAGTTGTGGGTGAATGTAAGTCTGGAATCTCTTAGATTCCCACCTGCCAATCCTTTTTACTGCCGCCTCATCCAACCCACACTGGGCGGCTTCCGTGGCCGCCCCGATGCGGAAGGAGCGCAAGGCGTATTGTGTGTAGTCCAAACCCGCTGCTCAAAGGCTTTTCCGAAAAACAGCTACAAACTGAAATGCTAATAAATAAGAACCATCCCAGTGTAACAAGAATGGCCCTTCCATGACCGGCAAACTGCCAATAACTCCCTCACCGCCCCACCGTGCAAACCGGGGAACCCAGCAGGGGAAACAGCTGCACACTCACTTCTTTCCCCCCTTGGTCCGTCTTTGACCTGCGCAGCCTTAACAGCACCCTGTATTCCTTGCAACTCATGTCCCGTGCCATAAATCCACCTGCTACCCTCTTAGATGGACTTACTAACTGCCCAATACAAAATGCCCTGAAAACGATACCTTAAATAGGGAGACCTCGTAACCCAATGTACACAAGGACCCCAATTGATTACAAATGGCCTGAAGATTCGAAAAAGATACGGGACACCTAGTATCCTTGTGCTTTGTGTAGCTTCCGATACCCCTTAACTGACTGGCGGACCCAAATATCCTTTGTTAAATCTGCCACGCCCTGTAGTTTGAAGAAAAAGGCTAAGCCAGCCAGCTTCTGTTCAATTGCAGACACTGACCCACCTCATTCCATGTTCCTGGACACGAAATACAGAACCAGCAGCCTCACCTCCACACCCTCCTGGTTCGCCCCGGCTTGCCAAACCAAACCCAACCATTCCTGCCATACCCTGGCATAAGGCCGCCCACATGGACTCACTCACCAACCGTCTGATCCATCCAGCTGCGACTCCAAGGCAATCTCCCATAGCCAACCCGGGCAAGGAACCCCCTCCTTCTCTGCCACCGGAGCCAACTCTCTGAACCTGTCCCACTGAAACCGAGATAAGGAGTCAGCCAAAGTGTTGTCGACACCCTGCAGATGAACGGCATATAGAAAGATGTTTAATTGCAAGCACCGCAGCACCAAGTGGTGCAGCAGCCGTATTACTGGCTGTGACGACGCTGAGATGCGGTTGATGACTTGCACCACTCCCATGTTGTCACAGTTCAACCTAATCTTCAAGTTCCGACAAGACTCACCCCAAATCTTCATAGTCAGAACCACCGGAAAAAGTTCCAGGAGCACTATGTTACGAAGGAAACTCGCTTCCACCCAGAACCTTGGCCAAGGTTCCGCGCTCCAATGTCCCTGATAATAGGCCCCATACCCGGTAGACCCCGCCGCGTCTAACTAGCTCCAAGTCAAAATTACTCACCGGGCCGGACATCCAGACCGATCGACCATTATATAATTTCAAAAACGTGTGCCACACTTTCAAATCCTCTTGATGTTCCTTATTAAGACGAATAACATGGGTCGGGGCCCTAATCCCTGCTGTAGCCGCCGACAGCCTTCAGAAAAAAAACATACCAATTGGGATAATGCGACAGGCAAAATTAAACTTCCCCAGCAATGACTGTAACTTCCAAAGCTGAACTTTGTGCTGTCCCAAGATCCCACAAATCTTCAACTTGAGCGCCAATAATTTATCCTCCGGCAGGCGGCATTCCATGGAGTCTAGAACTATGCCCAAGAAACTGATCTCTGTAGTCGGGCCTTCAGTTTTATTCGTCGACAACGGGATATTGAACCTTCCCGCGATGTGCTGCAATGTGGAGAATCGCACACATGTTGGATGAAGGTGGCCCCACGCAAAGGAAATCATCCAAATAATGGATAACGGAATCCAGGCCTGACACGTCTCTAACCACCCATTCCAAAAAAAGCTGAACATTTCAAACTTGACACATGAAATGGAGCAGCCCATGGGCAGGCAGCGATCCACATAAAACTCCTCTTGCCAGCAGTCAAAAACTGTCCGGATGTCCTGGAAGCAAGCGAAAAGCGGATTCAATGTCAGATTTCGGCCTCAGTGCCCCCTGCCCAAATCGCCTAACCCACCTAACAGCTGCGTCAAAAGAGGTATAGGACACCGTACAAGCTTTGGGGTCTATCAAATCGTTAACCGAACACCCTTTGGCAAAAGACAGATGGTGAATAAGGCGAAACTTGTGCAGTTCCTTCTTAGGCACTACCCCCAGAGGTGAAACAACCAGATCCTGCAAAGGCTTTACCAAGAACGGCCCGCCCACGCGACCCAGTGCCACTTCCTTTGCCAACTTCTCTGAAACCACCCCCGGATACTGCAGAGCAGATTGCAAATTCCTTGCCATAGGCGGGACATTTGACAGGCAACATGGGATCCTAAAACCCTCCAAGAATCCCACGGCCAAAAGTTTTGCCACTCCTCGTCCAGGGTATCTATTTAGAAAAGGTTGCATCCTTTCCCTCCTCACCGGTGTCATCCCTCTTGTTAGCAAACTCAGCGGCACGCACACCTTTTTTGAAGCATCAGGACATGGGGTGTGAACCCCCACAGCTGGCGAACTCATGCTTGAAACGGCAGGACACCCCCAAACTTACAGGAGCCCTCGTGATACTGCCAGCAGATCCCCCATTTTTTCCCAGCCGGTAGTCCCGAGGAAGGTGCACCCCCGCCCCCCCCCTGAAAAAACTGACTTGGGGCCCGAGCCGAGGACATCAAGCGCATCCAGAGGCTGATGTCTTTATGATCCCATCGAAGCGACGGCCGGACAGCCTTGGGCTGCCTAAACTGTTCATCATACCGTAACCAGGCCGACCCCCCCCATATACCCGATGAGCCTCACTGATGGCGTCCATGTAACAGAAAAAAGCCGAACAATGTTCCGGGTTCCTCTCACCTATAACGCTCACCATAATGGCAAACGCCTGTACCCAGTTAGTGAAAGTCCGCGGAATCAATCTGTACCTCCACTTCTCATCATCCTCCTTCTTGGAGCCATCAGGCTTGACCCTATCCAAATAAAATGTTTCCAGAGGCACTAAGGAGAAGATCTCCACATACTCACCCTTGCAAATTTTGTCCCAGGCCTCCTGCTTCAAATTTGCCCCCAACGGCCCTTCAAAGCACATTTACACTTCGCATTTTGCAGCATTTGCAATCCTAACCACATCTTTCCTGCCCATGACCTCCTGCAACATTCCCGCTTCATCCCCAGCTTTTGAACTCACTGACACTGCTTCCAAGGGGGGCGCCGGAGGCTCTGCAGGGGCCGGCGGGACACCCGTGACCTGGGATGGGGTAGGTGTGGGCCCCTACATTCTGGCCCTTCCCCCTGCCATCTGCACTACCCCTTACAACCAGTTGTACCCAAGGTGACACCTGAGGGAGCTGACCCGTTCCCCCGCAAAACACTGGACTAAATCCCGCAACCCTCCCAGCAAATCTAGCAGCTGCGCCTCTGTCCCAAAATTGGCAGGAGGAGCGCCCGTCAAGCGTGGACCAGCTGCCGCGGCCGCAGGTGACTGTGGCGTTGCTCTATCAGCCACAGCCGCACTCCCATCCCCCACTCCCAACAAACCACACAGTGTAGCATTTAAGGAAACATTAGCCCCAGCTCGGAGACAACCCCCTTCCCGCAGTGCAACCATTACCGTATTGCAGCTAACCGTTCTGACTGGAATACACCATAGGGGCACATATTACCGATGAGCCCCCCAACACTTCCATCTCGTATGTTTTCTGACACCATCAAAGACCAAAATCACTGCCATTACTCCACTGCTATGGCGAAACCGATTTCACTTCACCTGAGATTAAATAAAATTAAACAAACAAACTAACCAACAACACAGGGAGGGGGGGTGGGAAACTGCTTCCTCCTTTCTGCCCCTTCCTCTGCTGCCCGGAAGTCCCGCCTCCCCCTTAATAAACACCGCTCCTCCCACTCTGTCTTCTTCAAGCTGCACCATCCCCTTCCTTTCACACTTTCCTGCTTAACCATTCGTTGTCTCCCCTCTACACACTGTCATGCCCGGCCCTGCACTACTTTCTTCTTTCTCTTTTTGTTCCGGGCCTCACTTTAAGCACCTCCAGGATGACACTGGGTTCACCTTTCATCGAGGTAATAGTCAGAGTAGAATAGATAGGTTTTTTTTGAAGGAGACCTCTGCTTTCTCTGATCACTGTATGCTATCTGTGGTCCTGAATGCTTCAGACGCCCCTCAGAGGGGTAAGGGCATCTGGAGATTGAATGGAGATCAGGCACAGGTGACCATCCTGGACTTTTGTAGCAGCAAGGCTGAGTGGTGGGAGCTGACCAAAAAGAGGATCACTGGATTCTTCAGGGGCCTAGCCAATAGAAAACAGTTTAATAAATACATGACCTACCAACGTTTACGGAGGAAGCTGGATATTCTTGTCTCGAGAGGAGGAGATCCTGGGGCAATCTCTGAAGTGAAGCTCCTTCTCAGGAAGTGTCAATATGACCGGCATGCCTCTTTGGTTCTAGAGAGGGACTATGGGAAGTACCACTCGCCTGACCCTTACCAGAACTGCAAACAAGGTGTAGCTGTTAAAACGGTCGCTGGCCTTAAGGACAGTACAGGTTCCTTGACAAAGTCCAGGTCAGGGATTCTGGAGGTCGTGAGGTCCTTTTATGCTGACCTTCTTGGGAGGAAAGAGCTTGACCGTGACAAGATGGAAAGCTTTTTGGACTCTACTCCAGGTCTAAATGATGAAAATGCCCCATTGATAAATTTGACAGAGGAGATCACAGTTGAAGAGGTGATAAGGGCAATTGAACAACTTGCCATCAAAAAGTCACCTGGACCGGATGTCTTGACGGCTGAGTTTTACAAAGCTTTTAAGTCTATTCTGGCCCCAAATTTGGTAGAAGTTTTTAACAGTTGCCTTGCTGAGGGGGTACTTCCCCCTTTCATGAGGCACTCGGCTGTGATTCTTCTTTCAAACGTTAAAGATCCTTCGATGATTGAGAATTGGCGCCCCATCAGCCTTCTTAATGTCGATAGAAAGATACTGGCAAAGATATTTTTCTGGCGCCTATCGTCAGTAGCAGAGTCTTTGCTTTCTCGCCATCAGCACTGTTCGGTCCAGGGTAGGAGCACCTTCACATCGGTTTTAGCTGTCCGGGAGGCCTTGGAGCAGTGCAGGGCTGCAGGCTGGGGAAAGTATTTGCTGACATTGGATCAGGCAAAGGCTTTTGATCGTGTTAACCATGAGTACCTGTGGTTGCTCCTTAGTAAGTACGGTCTGCCGGGTGGTTTTGTCGATTGGTTGAAAGTCTTGTATAACCGGGCAGAAAGCTTTCCTCTTGTTAATGGTTGGGTTGGGCAGTCCTTTGAGGTTAGCTCTGGAGTGCGTCAAGGTTGTCCCCTGAGTCCCCTGCTCTATGTGTTTGCAATCGACCCCTTCATCAGGAGGCTAGAGAGCGGCATATTGTGTGGGGTGCCACTGGGGCTCCCGGGTGAGCCACCTTTGAGGGTTGTTGCCTATGCGGACGATGTGTCGGTGATTGTCACCGGGGCGGATGAAGCAGAGGAGGTGGTCTCTCTGACATCACGGTATTCTGAAGCATCAGGCTCCAAGATCAATCAGGAAAAGAGTGAAGTTTTCTGGATGGGAAAGGAAGGTGAGGGGTTTGATCTCCCGGACACCTTTCCAGTGCCCCAGGAAAGAATTAAGATTCTAGGCATTGAATTTGGACCTGGCGATTATGGCCTCAAAAACTGGGAAGGCAGACTGGAAATTGCCAATACTAAGGTGGTCAGCTGGAAGAGATGGAAGTTATTTATGAGGGAAAGGGTTGATCTGATTAAGACTTACCCGATTCCGATCTTCTTGTATGTCAGCTTTGTCTGCATCTTGCCAGTGTCTCTCTATGCTAGGGTCAGTAGTGTGTTCTTCCAGATGTTGTGGGGGAACAGACTGAACCCCATCAAGAGGAATGTCACCCATCTATCCAGGAGGGAGGGTGGCTTAGGTATGGTCAACCCAGTTCTTTTCTTTTCACTGCTTTTTCTCAAGTTTAATATTGGTAATATGCTTGCAGTTGAACCTCCTGGATGGGTAGGCATTTTTAGATCTTGGTTTAGGCCTTTTCTGCGATTTTGAGAAGAAGGTGGCCAAGTGAAGAATCTCAGGGGTCATCGTGGTCAGCTACCAACCTATGCCGCTCTGTGCTTGAAGTTATTACGGCAGTGGCGATTGTCAGCTGAAGATCTCAGATTGGTTCAGAGGAAAGTCCTTATGAGTCGAGTCTTGAGCGAAGTCTTTCATGACCCACTGGCCTTAAGGGATTGCCCAGGCCCAGTTTTGAGGGCAGGGTTAAGACTTATTAATTTGGACAGAGTACCTCCTAAATTCAGGGATCTGGCCTGGATGTGCTTCCATGGGAGGCTCTATGTTCGGGGCAATTTGAAATTCCGCAGTGGGGTGGATCGTAGCTGTCCTCGGGAGGAGTGTGCAGGTGAGGAGGAGACTATGGACCATTTTCTGCTTCATTGCCCTTTTAACATAGAGGTGTACAAACAGGTGGGGCGGGCCCTCGGTGTCCCTTTCCTCTCCAGGCTGGGTTATGCTGAGTGGGTGTATGGAGCATTCAATACTGGTGGGGTTTTTTGTTTAGATACACTTTTTCTAGTTAGCCTAGTAGTCCGTTATTTCACTTGGAACGCACGGTGTCAGGTCAGCATTCGGCGTAAAATCCTTCCTGTTCAGGTGGTGGTGTATGACATTCTGCATGAGGTGGAGAAGATTCGGGTACTTGAGAGAGACAAGCGGAGTCAGGGGGCTTGGTTGAAGGCGTGGAGGGGTTTCAAGCCTCCCTGACTGCCAGGAGTCTCTTTCCCGGGTGAGGCTGTCTGTCTCTTATCACCCTAGATTATTATTTTTTTTGAATTAATTTTTGATAAATGGCTGCGTACATAGGTGATGGGTTGTGCCTCTTAGGCCCTCTCTGCTGCTTTATGTAAATAATTTTGGTAGTGGATTATGTATATATTGTATATATTCTGAACATGGATGTGTATTCCTTGGATTTCTGTTGAAGTTTTGTACTATGGTTTTGTTTTTTACTTTTGTATAAAATTGGTTGCTTGATTCTTTTTAATAAAAGATCAATAGTGCCCCATCATTGGTATCAGTGGGAGGAATAGTGCCCCATCATTGGTGTCAGTGGGAGGAATAGTGTCCCATTATTGGTGTCAGTGGGAGGAATAGTGCCCCATCGTTGGTATCAGTGGGAGGAATAGTGTCCCACCATTGGTATCATTTGGAGGAATAGTGTCCCACCATTGGTATCAGTGGGAGGAATAGTGCCCCATTGTTGGTGTCTTTGAGAGAAATTGGTATCAGTGGGAGGAATAGTGCCCCATCATTGGTATCAGTGGGAGGAATAGTGCCCCACCATTGGTGTCAGTGGGAGGAATAGTGACCCATCATTGGTGTCAGTGGGAGGAATAGTGCCCCATTGTTGGTGTTATTGAGAGAAATTGGTATCAGTGGATTGAATCATGCCCAAAGGGTCAAGAAAAACCAAGGGATTGAGCTTCATAATCCCCCCTCCAGTCAGCCTTCAAATGCTTCCTACAGGACAGATACTGACCACATTCCCCAACATTTAGAGAGGCACACAGATACTGACCACATTCCCCTACATTCAGAGAGGCACACAGATACTGACCACTGTAATGATTTTTCATTAACAATTTTTATTGAAGGTGAACAGAAATAAACAATACATATAAAGAGAGCAGCAAATGATGCAGCATGGACCTCTGGAGGAGAGAACATAGGAGGTTGCACACCACACCTCCCCAGACACTTCCACCTTCACAGGAATTTCTGACCGCTATGGCCGCCATCTTCACAATTTAGCCTTCATGATCTGTAAGAAAAAGTAATTGTTACTGTAATTAACTGATCGCCCACTTGATTGCCCTCAGCCGATCTCCACCATGAGATAAAACTCAAGTCTCCTACAGGATGTGGAAACTGCTTTCCCTTAAAGGACTGTCCTAAGAACCGTGGTAAATATTTTAGGCTGAGCCTGGGAACCGAGATAAGTATCTGAGGATGAACCCGGAACCAGGAAGAGTATCTGAGGCTGAGCCTGGGAACCAGGATGAATATCTGTAACCTGACCCAGGAACTGGGATCAGTATCTGAGGTCAAACCCAGGAACCAGCATTAGGATCCCAGGCAGAACCCGGGAACCAGGATCATTATCCAAGGCTGGTCTTGAAAACCAGGATCAGTATCCAAGGCTGGGCCCAGGAACAAGATCAGTATATGAGTCTGGGCTCCGGTACTGGGACCAGCATGCAAGGCTTGGCTGAGGAACCAGGATTGGTATACAAGGTAGGTTCATGTTCAGTTGTGCACATGGAGTATTGTATACAAATCAACAACAGGTCACATGACACTCCTTTTATCTATTCTTGATTTGGTTTCAATGTTGTATCGTAGTGTCATTTCAGGTTTTTTGTTGTATTTGGTTTCTTGCCATTACTCAGAAACTGATCCCAGGTCCTTGGCCTGGCCTTGGATACTGATCCCATTTCCTGGGCCCAGCCTCAGATACTGATCTCCCTTTCTGGCCCCTGCCTCGCATACTGATCCCCCTTTCTGGGCCCGGCCTCGGATACTGATCCCCCTTTCTGGGCCCAACCTCAGATACTGATCTCCCTTTCTGGGCCCAGCCTCGGATACTGATCCCACTTCCTGGGCCCGGCCTTGAATACTGATTCTACTTCCTGGGCCCAGCCTTGGATACTGATCCTGCTTCCTGGGCCCGGCCTCGGATACTGATCCCCCTTTCTGGGCCCAGCTTCGGATACTGATCCTGCTTCCTGGGCCTGGCCTCAGATACTGATCCCACTTCCTGGGCCTGGCCTCATATACTGATCCCACTTCCTGGGGCCGGCCTTGAATACTGATTCTACTTCCTGGGCCTGGCCTTGGATACTGATCCTGCTTCCTGGGCCCGGCCTCGGATACTGATCCCCCTTTCTGGGCCTGGCCTCGGATACTGATCCCACTTCCTGGGCCTGGCCTCAGATACTGATCCCACTTCCTGGGCCTGGCCTCAAATACTGATCCCACTTCCTGGGCCTGGCCTCAGATACTGATCCCACTTCCTGGGCCTGGCCTCAGATACTGATCCCACTTCCTGGGCCTGGCCTCAGATACTGATCCCACTTCCTGGGCCTGGCCTCGGATACTGATCCCACTTCCTGGGCCTGGCCTCGGATACTGATCCCACTTCCTGGGCCTGGCCTCGGATACTGATCCCACTTCCTGGGCCTGGCCTCAGATACTGATCCCACTTCCTGGGCCTTGCCTCAGATACTGATCCCACTTCCTGGGCCTGGCCTCAGATACTGATCCCACTTCCTGGGCCTGGCCTCAGATACTGATCCCACTTCCTGGGCCCAGCCTTGGATACTGATTCTACTTCCTGGGCCCAGCCTTGGATACTGATCCTGCTTCCTGGGCCCGGCCTCGGATACTGATCCCCCTTTCTGGGCTTGGCCTCGGATACTGATCCTGCTTCCTGGGCCTGGTCTCGGATACTGATCCTGCTTCCTGGGCCTGGTCTCGGATACTGATCCTGCTTCCTGGGCCTGGTCTCAGATACTGATCCTGCTTCCTAGGCCCAACCTCGGATACTGATCCCGCTTCCTGGGACCGGTCTCAGATACTGATCCTGCTTCCTGGGCCTGTCCTTGGATACTGATCCTGCCTCCTGGGCCTGGTCTCGGATACTGATCCCACTTCCTGGGCCTGGCCTTGGATACTGATCCTGCTTCCTGGGCCTGGCCTTGGATACTGATCCTGCTTCCTGGGCCCGGCCTCGGATACTGATCCCCCTTTCTGGGCCTGGCCTCGGATACTGATCCTGCTTCCTGGGCCTGGTCTCGGATACTGATCCTGCTTCCTGGGCCTGGTTTTAGATACTGATCCTGCTTCCTGGGCCCAACCTCGGATACTGATCCTGCTTCCTGGGCCTGGTTTTAGATACTGATCCTGCTTCCTGGGCCCAACCTCGGATACTAATCCCCCTTTCTGGGCCCGGCCTCGGATACTGATCTCCCTTTCTGGGCCCGGCCTCGGATACTGATCCCCCTTTCTGGGCCCGGCCTTGGATACTGATCCCCCTTTCTGGGCCCGGCCTCAGATACTGATCCCCTTTCTAGGTCCGGCCTCGGATACTGATCTCCCTTTCTGGGCCTGGCCTCGGATACTGATCCCCTTTCTAGGTCCGGCCTCGGATACTGATCCTTTTTATAGGCCCGGCCTCGAATGCTGATCCTGCCTTCTGGGTCCGGCCTTGGATACTATCAGCAATGCAGTACATTTTTTTTACTATTTTTTTTACATACTTTATCTTCTTTTTTTTATGAACACTGTAACAGCAATCTTTTGAACAATTAAGAAAGGTTTTCTATTGTCATGCTGTGATTGGCTACAGCTCATCACATGGTACAGGGTGCAGTGATTGGCCCAGGTACCATGTGATATCTTTGGGCCAATCACAGGATTGCTACAGAAAGCACAGCTGTTATGAATGAAAGTCATTCATAACAGTTGTGTATACGTTGTGGTCATGTGATCGCATAGCGATCACGTGGAGCAGCTGGGTACCAGGAACTGTAATCCGCTGTGTCCACCAGTTACGGGAGCGGCGTGCTGCGTGCCCCAGTGCACATGTGCAAAGCAATGTATAGAGAGTTGTATACAAGGTCTCCAGGGTTTGGGTCTCATTTACTTCTGTCCTGTAGAACCATCTGCTCTGATGACCCAACTAGAAGATCCAAGGTAGAAACGAAGGAGGAGATGGAGCAGAAACATGACAGGCAAAACAAGACAATGACACTTTACACCCCCTCACCTTCATCTGGGTCCGTCCTCTCAGCCTCTGAACTTTCCGGTAAGACAGATGTTGCCTCAGACGTGGCAGGTATGTTTTCTGATGTTTCAACAGAAGGAGGAGCCTCTTCGGATAGAATTTCTGACTGATTGGTCAAGGTGATGGACTCTGGGGGTGCCTCGGAATCCTCTGCCACAGCCGGCTCTCCAACCACTGCAAGAAAAAGAGACATACTGAGAGATACGGGTCCATCTCTGAGGTCAGATGATTCAGAACCCTCTGTTAAAACCGGCTCTCCTACCATTGCAAGAAGAAGAGACATACTAAGAGATACAGGTCCATCTCTGAGGTCAGATGATTCAGAACCCTCTGCTAAAGCTGGCTCTCCTACCATTGCAAGAAGAAGAGACATACTGAGAGACATGGGATCCATCTCTGAGGTCAGATGACACAGAACCCCCTGCCACACCCAGCTCTCCAACCACAGCAAGAAGAGACATATTGAGAGATACGGGTCCATCTCTGAGGTCAGATGAATCAGAACCCTCTGCTAAAGCCGGCCCTCCTACCATTGCAAGGAGAAGACATACTGAGAGATATGGGTCCATCTCTGAGGTCAGATGACTCAGGACCCTCTGCCACAGATAGCTCTCCAACCACAGCAAGGAGAAGAGACCTACCGAGAGATACGAGTCAACCCAGAGGTCCGATGATTAAGAACCAACTGCCACAGTCGGCTCTCCAACCACTGCAAGAAAAAGCGACATACTGACAAGGCCAAAAGAGACCCCTGAACCTCCTAGAGAAGAATTTAAGGATGCAACCAAAACTTCTTCTCAGACACCATCGCTCAGCCAATGAAAGCAATGCTAGTTCTGGGGGCGGAGCGCACCTTGGTTAGTGTTAGCAATGCAATGTACCCGCCCCAGAACAAAGCCCCGCCTCCAGGAGTCAGGAAGTGAAAGCCTCGGCTGTGCCAGATAACATTTGGAGATAGGGTGACATCATACCTGGAGCTGGGGGCAGTACCACTTCTGTGGGGGACCAGGTGGTCAAGCCGGTGATCCTCTCCGCGTTCCATTGTGTTGCCGTCACTGCCAGGGGCTCCTCCTCTTCCTCCTCCTCCTTTTCCTGGTGCAAGAGAAATGAGATTTGTATCACTGAGCTCACTGACCCCTCCCCCCATCCTATTATACCAGAAATAATGTCCGGTGTTAGGTTGTACCTACAGGGGGTGCACTGAGCGCCAATGAGAGCAGGGGGTCCTACCAAGATGACTCCTCCTCTTTATTTCCTAGCTCACATGACATTATCTACCAGTCCTTAGATATGATGGCTGCATTCGTTTTCTTTTTTCATATTCCTGTCATCACAAGGGTGACAACCTTCACTCACTGTACTGTAACTATGGAGGGTTGTCACCCTAAGACAGGACTACAGAATGCACCCCTGTCCCTGGGACTTCTGTCAGCTCTTGTGTGATTGGTTCACTAGCCCTCCTGGAAGTCTGCACAGAGCTGCAATACCAATAATAAGCATCCCCTGAATTGTGTTCACATTCACCATCACTGGGGTTCCTGTATTTACACCTCACACTGACCTAGGCACAAATCTGAAGGACAGCCCACTTGTGTGCAAGCCCCACCCCCTTGTGTCATGTGATTATTTTAGTAAAACTACAGCTGGACACTACTGGAGGAAGCAAGCCGACTGCTACCGATCAACGATTGAGGATTCCTGGACTATAGAGAGTCTTCTGACTCCTCTCACCATCTCCTCTGCCTGATGAAGGGGGGAATGGTGAACTCCCGATGAAGGGGGGAATGGTGAGCTCCTGATGAAGGGGGGGAATGGTGAGCTCCTGATGAAGTGGGGAATGGTGAGCTCCCGATGAAGGGGGGGGGGTGGTGAGCTCCTGATGAAGGGGGGGAATGGTGAGCTCCCGATGAAGGGGGGGGTGGTGAGCTCCTGATGAAGGGGGGAATGGTGAGCTCCTGATGAAGGGGGGGTGGTGAGCTCCTGATGAAGGGGGGAATGGTGAGCTCCTGATGAAGGGGGGAATGGTGAGCTCCCGATGAAGGGGGGGGGGGTGGTGAGCTCCTGATGAAGGGGGGAATGGTGAGCTCCTGATGAAGGGGGGAATGGTGAGCTCCTGATGAAGGGGGGAATGGTGAGCTCCTAAAGAAGGGGGGAATGGTGAGCTCCCGATGAAGAGGGGAATGGTGAGCTCCCGATGAAGAGGAAAATGGTGAGCTCCCGATGAAGGGGGGGAATGGTGAGCTCCCGATGAAGGGGGGAATAGTGAGCTCCCGATGAAGGGGGGAATGGTGAGCTCCCGATGAAGGGGGGAATGGTGAGCTCCCGATGAAGGGGGGAATGGTGAGCTCCCGATGAAGGGGGGGGGTGAGCTCCTGATGAAGTGGGGGTTGGTGAGCTCCTGATGAAGGGGGGAATGGTGAGCTCCTGATGAAGGGGGGAATGGTGAGCTCCCGATGAAGGGGGGGGGGGGGTGAGCTGCTGATGAAGGGGGGAATGGTGAGCTCCTGATGAAGGGGGGAATGGTGAGCTCCTGATGAAGGGGGGAATGGTGAGCTCCCGATGAAGGGGGGAATGGTGAGCTCCCGATGAAGGGGGGGAATGGTGAGCTCCTAAAGAAGGCGGAAATGGTGAGCTCACGATGAAGGGGGGAATGGTGAGCTCCCGATGAAGGGGGGAATGGTGAGCTCCCGATGAAGGGGGGAATGGTGAGCTCCTGATGAAGGGGGGAATGGTGAGCTCCTAAAGAAGGGGGGAATGGTGAGCTCCTGATGAAGGGGGGGGGGATGGTGAGCTCCTGATGAAGGGGGGGGGTGGTGAGCTCCTAAAGAAGGGGGGAATGGTGAGCTCCCGATGAAGGGGGGAATGGTGAGCTCCCGATGAAGGGGGGAATGGTGAGCTCCCGATGAAGGGGGGAATGGTGAGCTCCCGATGAAGGGGGGAATGGTGAGCTCCTGATGAAGGGGGGGGGATGGTAAGCTCCTGATGAAGGGGGGGAATGGTGAGCTCCTAAAGAAGGGGGGAATGGTGAGCTCCTGATGAAGGGGGGGTTGGTGAGCTCCTGATGAATGGGGGAATGGTGAGCTCCTGATGAAGGGGGGGGGATGGTAAGCTCCTGATGAAGGGGGGGAATGGTGAGCTCCTAAAGAAGGGGGGAATGGTGAGCTCCTGATGAAGGGGGGGGGATGGTGAGCTCCCGATGAAGGGGCATATGGTGAGCTCCCGATGAAGGGGGGAATGGTGAGCTCCCGATGAAGGGGGGGAATGGTAAGCTCCCGATGAAGGGGGGGAATGGTGAGCTCCCGATGAAGGGGGGGGAATGGTGAGCTCCCGATGAAGGGGGGGTGGTGAGCTCTTGATGAAGGGGGGAATGGTGAGCTCCCGATGAAGGGGGGAATGGTGAGCTCCCGATGAAGGGGGGAATGGTGAGCTCCCGATGAAGGGGGGAATGGTGAGCTCCCGATGAAGGGGGGAATGGTGAGCTCCTGATGAAGGTTGGGGGGGTGTCTCCTGATGAAGGCGGGTGGGGGGGGGGGGGGGGTGAGCTCCTAAAGAAAGATGGGAATGGTGTCTCCTGATGAAGGTGGTGGTGGGGGTTGGTGAGCTCCTGATGAAGGGGGGGGGGAATGGTGAGCTCCTGATGAAGGGGGGGCTGGTGAGCTCCTAAAGAAGGGGGGAATGGTGAGCTCCCGATGAAGAGGGGAATGGTGAGCTCCCGATGAAGGGGGGAATGGTGAGCTCCCGATGAAGGGGGGAATGGTGAGCTCCCGATGAAGGGGGGAATGGTGAGCTCCCGATGAAGGGGGGGGGGGATGGTGAGCTCCCGATGAAGGGGGGAATGGTGAGCTCCCGATGAAGGGGGGAATGGTGAGCTCCCGATGAAGGGGGGAATGGTGAGCTCCTGATGAAGGGTGGAATGGTGAGCTCCTGATGAAGGGGGTGGTGGTGAGCTCCTGATGAAGGGGGGAATGGTGAGCTCCTGATGAAGGGGGGGATGGTGAGCTCCCGATGAAGGGGGGAATGGTGAGCTCCTGATGAAGGGGGGAATGGTGAGCTCCTGATGAATGGGGGAATGGTGAGCTCCTGATGAAGGGGGGGTTGGTGAGCTCCTGATGAAGGGGGGAATGGTGAGCTCCTGATGAAGGGGGGAATGGTGAGCTCCTGATGAAGGGGGGGAATGGTGAGCTACTGATGAAGGGGGGGTTGGTGAGCTCCTGATGAAGGGGGGAATGGTGAGCTACTGATGAAGGGGGGGTTGGTGAGCTCCTGATGAAGGGGGGAATGGTGAGCTACTGATGAAGGGGGGAATGGTGAGCTCCTGATGAAGGGGGGGATGGTGAGCTCCTGATGAAGGGGGGAGGAAGTGAGGGTAAATATCCCCAGTGGGGGGACATAGACAGCTACAAAACCCTGACAGAGGCTCTAACCCCTCACCACTCCATCCAAAGTTAAATAAGACATTTTGTCCGGAGTTTGGCATTCATTGGCTGGTAACCGTGTCCACCTCTACAGATCAGGGACCCTCCCCCACCACTGCAAACACGGCACAGCAATGCCTAGAGCACTCCCCACCCCCACCCTCCATGTCATGCACCATCCCGGGAACACAGCACACCACTCCACCCACAACCGGTGTCACCGTGTCCTCCGCCATCACAGATACTTCAATGGGGTTCCTTCCCCCGGAGCGGACACTGGACCGACTGCTCGGCACTTTCCCGGGACGAGGCGGCTAAACAAACCAACCAGATCAGGGGGTTACCTTATCTAAAGGGTGACTCCGCCCACAAATCGGGTCTCAGAGAGGGAGGGAGACGGGTCATTACAGCACAAGGGACATAAATGTGATGTGTGACTTGTGCTGATGTCTGTCAGTGCTGCGAGGGGTTAATAGAACTGGGAGAGCAGTGATAGATGGACAATGCCGCCCTTTCCTCCATTCATTGAAGGGACACGGGATCTATGAATGGAGGGGGCGGAGCTATCCATCATTCACCCCTCCTCCATTCATTGAAGGGACACAGGATCTATGAATGGAGGGGGGAATGGTGAGCTCCTAAAGAAGGGGGGAATGGTGAGCTCCCGATGAAGAGGGGAATGGTGAGCTCCCGATGAAGAGGGGAATGGTGAGCTCCCGATGAAGGGGGGGAATGGTGAGCTCCCGATGAAGGGGGGAATGGTGAGCTCCCGATGAAGGGGGGGGGTGGTGAGCTCCTGATGAAGGGGGGGTTGGTGAGCTCCTGATGAAGGGGGGAATGGTGAGCTCCTGATGAAGGGGGGAATGGTGAGCTCCCGATGAAGAGGGGGGGGGGGTGAGCTGCTGATGAAGGGGGGAATGGTGAGCTCCTGATGAAGGGGGGGTTGGTGAGCTCCTGATGAAGGGGGGAATGGTGAGCTCCCGATGAAGGGGGGAATGGTAAGCTCCTGATGAAGGGGGGAATGGTGAGCTCCTAAAGAAGGGGGGAATGGTGAGCTCCTAAAGAAGGGGGGAATGGTGAGCTCCTGATGAAGGGGGGGGGGGGATGGTGAGCTCCTGATGAAGGGGGGGGGTGGTGAGCTCCTAAAGAAGGGGGGAATGGTGAGCTCCCGATGAAGGGGGGAATGGTGAGCTCCCGATGAAGGGGGGAATGGTGAGTTCCCGATGAAGGGGGGAATGGTGAGCTCCTGATGAAGGGGGGGGATAGTAAGCTCCTGATGAAGGGGGGGAATGGTGAGCTCCTAAAGAAGGGGGGAATGGTGAGCTACTGATGAAGGGGGGGTTGGTGAGCTCCTGATGAATGGGGGAATGGTGAGCTCCTGATGAAGGGGGGGGGGGATGGTAAGCTCCTGATGAAGGGGGGGGGATGGTAAGCTCCTGATGAAGGGGGGGAATGGTGAGCTCCTAAAGAAGGGGGAAATGGTGAGCTCCTGATGAAGGGGGGGGGGATGGTGAGCTCCCGATGAAGGGGCATATGGTGAGCTCCCGATGAAGGGGGGAATGGTGAGCTCCCGATGAAGGGGGGGAATGGTAAGCTCCCAATGAAGGGGGGGAATGGTAAGCTCCCAATGAAGGGGGGGAATGGTGAGCTCCCGATGAAGGGGGGGAATGGTGAGCTCCCGATGAAGGGGGGGTGGTGAGCTCTTGATGAAGGGGGGAATGGTGAGCTCCCGATGAAGGGGGGAATGGTGAGCTCCCGATGAAGGGGGGAATGGTAAGCTCCCGATGAAGGGGGGAATGGTAAGCTCCCGATGAAGGGGGGAATGGTAAGCTCCCGATGAAGGGGGGAATGGTGATCTCCTGATGAAGGTTGGGGGGGTGTCTCCTGATGAAGGCGGGTGGGGGGGGGGTGAGCTCCTAAAGAAAGATGGGAATGGTGTCTCCTGATGAAGGTGGTGGTGGGGGTTGGTGAGCTCCTGATGAAGGGGGGGAATGGTGAGCTCCTGATGAAGGGGGGGTTGGTGAGCTCCTAAAGAAGGGGGGAATGAGTGAGGGGGCGTGACCGGATGTTGAGGTGAGGGGTGAGAGAGGACGCCGTGACTGAATCCAGCCCTCTCCCCTAGCTCCGTCTCCGACACAGCGAGCTCCAGGAGGCTGAACGCCCGGAGCATTGAGAGAAGCCGCCGCGAACGTGACTACCGCACTAAGCTGCACCAGCTGCATGTTGCTCTCCCGAGGACAACATCGACGGCGCCTGTACCTGTGAGAGAGGAGGGCGCCGACACCTGGGATTGAGCAGGCAGCAGATAGCGCTGTAAACCCCCCTGAAGGTCGGAGCAGCAGAGGATCCCACCCGGAACACTGGAGGGGTGAGTCGCTGTGTGTATATCCACAGCACAAAAATCCAGCTGGAAAAGACTCTATCATTGAAAGCTTGACAGGGGGGGGGGTGGCTATACAGGCCCAGGTCTCAGGGCAAGGGACTAGTACTGTGCATTAAAAAAGCATCACACTGTCAGACATGTCAAAGAAGAAGGGGATGGAGGATGGGCCAGCCCAACAAGGGTCAGGGGGTCTCGGAACCCGCAGCGCCAAGGAGAAGGGGAATCAAGCAGCCACCAAACTAGAGCGCTTTGCGCACACCCCAAATCAAACCCCTAACAAACCCAATAGCTTAGGGGGGGGCCTACAACAGGCGGGCCACCCAGGGAGGAGAAGCCTGACCCAGGAAAACGGGACTTTGACAGCTATCCCATCAAGTATACCACTGGCAGGCCCAGTCGCAAGAGGGACCCTGGATAAACAACAGGTCCTGGGCCTGGAAGGGGCGGCAGGGGGAGGCCAGGGTGGCTTGGGTGAGAGGGAGCCATCCCTGCAGGATATCCTCACAGCTGTTAACACCTGCAAGCAATCAATCACCGAGCTATCTGAGCAATTCAAAAGCATTAGAGATGAACTGCTTATTGTTAAGGGGGAAGTGCGCACAGTTTGCACTCGCACAACAGCACTTGAGGAGAGATTCAGCCAAATGGAGGATGATGTGTACCCACTAAAGCAAGAGGTGGCACTCATGAAAATCCAACTAAGGGATTGCTTGCAGAAAATGGACAGTATGGAGAACAGGCTACGCAGGGAGAACCTGAGGGTGCTTGGGCTCCCAGAAGGCTGTGAGGGGAACAACCCCATTCAATTCATGGAGAACTGGCTGAGGGAGAAGTTCGGCAGGGATTCATTTTCTGCTACATTTGCTATCGAGCGGGCACATAGAATAGGTCCCAAGACCTTAGCACCAGGAGGCCACCCTAGACCCTTCATTTTTAAGCTTTTGTGTTTCCGGGACAAAGTTACTATTTTACAGAAGGCAAGAGAGCTAAGGAACATCCAGCACAATGGAGTCAGGATTTCAATTTACCCGGACTTCTCCCCTGAGCTGCAGAGGCAAAGAGCCAAATTCGGAGATTGTAAGCGCAAGCTTCAGCAACTTAAAATTAATTATGCGCTGTTGTTCCCGGCGCGACTGCGTGTCTCGGCTCTGGGCGAAGTTAGGTTTTTTTCTACCCCTAATGAAGTGTCAACCTGGTTGGAGGACATTGAGGAAAGAATTAAGAGAGGAGAGGGAAACTGAGTGCTGTTTGGAATTATCTTCTGTTATTTTTGTATTATTTTTGGGTCGTTTTCTCACTGGACTTTTTTTTTCTTTTTTCCATTTGATGGGATAAATGGCGAGCGGAGTGGGGGAGGGGGGAGGGGGGGATTAAGAAAATAGGAATATAATGTATTTATAGAGAAAAATGCACAATTTATGTATAAGGTAATAGCACAAAAATGCATGTTTCTGCCCCCCTTTTTTTTTTTTTTTTTTTTTTTTTTTTTTTATATATATTTTTATATTTTTGTGTGTAT
Source organism: Lithobates clamitans (assembly GCA_037952925.1). Classification (NCBI taxonomy): domain Eukaryota; kingdom Metazoa; phylum Chordata; class Amphibia; order Anura; family Ranidae; genus Lithobates; species Lithobates clamitans. Next base: position 1,110,244 of record JBBGZY010001081.1, on the reverse strand, counting down.
TTTGTATTCCCAGGGGGACTAAGTAGATAGTAACAAATAGTAATATAATATAGTTATAGAGTAAAAATGCACAAATTGCGCACAAGGTAATGGCACAAAATGCATGGTTTTTTTTTTTTTTTTTTCTTTTTTTTTTTTTTTTTTTTTTTTTTTTTTTTTTGGGATTAAGTAAATAGTAATATAATGTATCTATAGAGAAAAATGCACAATGTATGCACAGGGTAACAGCACAAAATACATGTTTGTTGTGTTTTTTTTTTTTTTTTTTTTTTTTTTTTCTCTAAGAGGGGGAAAGTCCCCCCCTACTGGATTCGGTTCAGGGTTGTTTTCTTCTTTGTTCTTAAACCTCAAAAAGTTTTTCGAAGGTCACAATAGAAGCCCGAGGGTTAGGCCCCAAAGTGGGCATGGGGGTGGGGTGGGGGAGGGAGGGCGGGGAGGTGGGGATGAGGGGGGGTGTTGGGAGGGAGAGGGGGAATAAGGGAGGGGGGGTGGGGGGGAAGAGGTATGCACATAATCAGAGGTGGAGGCTGGGGAGTGGTGTGAGTGGATATGAGTGGAATCAGGTTGTTAGATTAATGGGGCGGGTAAATGATAGGGAGATACGCTATGTGCCCCCCTACTGCATTTATAATGAGAGATTAGTCCGGATAGGGGATCAAAATAGCATAAAGGTACCAGATAGAAGGGTCCAGGAGCATTAAAGGAGGGAGGGGCAAAATTTTAGATACGGGTAAAAGGATCAATATTTGCTCATGGAATGTAAGAGGAGTAAAAGATAAGCTCAAAAAACAAATCATTTTTTCAATAGCCAAAAAGGGGAACGTCAAGATACTCTGCCTGCAGGAGACGCATTTGGTGAAGGATACATGTGAAACTTTAAGCAACAAACAGTTCCGGATGCAGTTTCACTCTACCCACTCATCATATTCGAGAGGGGTGAGTGTACTGATAAGTACAGAGCTGGCCTTCTCCTGCGGGCAGAGTAGGGTAGACGAAAAGGGAAGGTATATTTTCCTCTCCTGTTCAATAGAAAATAGAAGATATATACTGGCGAACGTGTATATCCCCCCCCCATTTTGCACAGAGGTAATGGAGGATTTAGCCAGGTTTGTAGCAGAGTTCCCTGGGACACCGGTAATAGCTTTGGGAGATTTTAACATGACGATGAATGGGAGCATAGATAGATTCCCGCCAAAGCCTGGAGCGGGAGAGGCCAACAGGAGTCCCCTTCTTCAGTATTGTGATGAACTAGGACTGGTAGATATCTGGAGAAGGAGGCATCCTGGAGAGAGGCAGTATTCGTGTCACTCCAGGACTCATGCCACCCTGTCTAGAATTGATCTCGTACTGGGGAATGAGGAGGCTCTAAATGTAGTGGAAGAGATAGTATATGAGCCAAGAGGCATTTCGGACCATACCCCAGTTATTGCCTCCGTGAGAGTGGGGGGACAGTATGGCAGGGGGAGCTGGAAGATTAATCCCTTTTGGCTCGAACTTATAGGAGAGGAGGAGAAAATGATGGAAGGGCTTTCACAATATATTAGTATAAACCTAGGATCGGCCCCACTTGGGGTGGTCTGGGACTCCCTGAAGGCACATATTCGAGGAGCCTTAATCCAGAGAATAGCGCATGTTAAAAAACAGTCTCAAGCTGTTGAAAAGGAAGCTAAAGAGAATGCAAGACTGTCGGAGGCGCACTATGTAGCAACACCATCCCAGGTCAACCACGAGTGTTGGGTGAGGAGGCAAGAAGAGTACAGTAGGGTGCTCCGGGAGAAGGCAGAAAAGATAGGATCTTTTCAGAGACTGAGCTTTTTTGGAGAGGGGGAGAAGATAGGGAAAGCTCTGTCTCTGATAATCAAGGCAAACGGCCCCCCGAGTGCAGTACCGGCAATTATAGGGAGGGAAGGAGAGATAAGAAAAAACACTCCGGATATAGTAAATGAATTTAAAATGTACTTTGAGAAGTTATATAGTTCCTCCAGGGTAAATGTAGAGGGGGAAATGCAGAGCTTCTTTGAGGGGTTGGAGATAACCCCGGTATCAGAGGTAGATCGGGAAATGTTGGATGCCCCACTGACCCTTAAGGAACTGCAGAGTGCGGTTGGAGATATGGCGGCTCAAAAATCCCCAGGCCCGGATGGCCTGCCTATAGAATTATATAAAAAATATGGGGGGGTATTGTTACCCTTATTGTTGAAAGTATTCAATGGGGCTAAGGAAGAGGGGGCCTTGCCCCCCTCCATGGCAGAAGCCATAGTAATACTTCTGTTAAAAGAAGGGAAGAACCCAATGGATATGTCCTCATACAGGCCCATATCGCTTTTGTGCTCGGATGTGAAGATCCTTGCCAAAGTAATGGCTGCAAGGCTTAACAAAGTAATCCCTAAACTAATACACCCGGATCAGTCGGGGTTTATCCCAAACAGATCCACAAGCACCAATATAAGGCGGGTATATCTCAATATGCAAATCCCCATAGAAAATAGCGGTAGGAGAGCAATTCTCTCACTAGACGCGGCCAAGGCCTTCGATTCCCTGGAATGGCATTACTTATGGAAGGTACTAGCGGAATATCAGCTTGGCCCCGGGTTTGTTCGGTGGCTAAGACTGCTATATAGCGAACCAAGGGCCAAGGTAAAAATCAACGGGCAATGCTCGGAGGGGTTTCAGCTGAGCAGGGGCACAAGACAGGGGTGTCCTTTGTCCCCCCTGCTCTTCGCACTGGCAATTGAACCCTTGGCAGTGGCTCTAAGGATGGCACAGGGCATACAGGGATTCAAGAGGAAGAAAGGGGTGGATAAAGTGGCCTTGTATGCCGATGATATTTTATTATTTTTGGCGGATACGCAGGAGTCACTGGAAACAGCTATGAGGATAGTGAGGGAGTTCGGAAATTTCTCTGGGCTGTTAATCAATTGGGAGAAATCGGTGATTTTGCCCATTGATACCCTGTGTGAGCCTCTCCCACATCAGGCATCCCAGGTCCAAGTGGTTAGGCATATGAAATACCTGGGAATTAATATTACCAGAGACCCAAGCCAGTATATATCTGAAAACCTAGTCCCATTGATGAAGAAACTTAAACAGAAGTGTCAAGTATGGAGACGTTTACCCCTCTCGGTCGCCGGGCGCTGCAATCTGATTAAAATGGTCTGGCTACCTCAAATCCTATATGTTATGCAGAATTCTCCTGTTTGGATTCCCAAGCACTGGTTCAAAAAACTGGACAGTATATTTAGAGAACTTATTTGGAAGGAAGGGGTGGCCAGGATTGGGTTGGAGACGCTGCGGCGACCAGAGGAGAAAGGGGGTCTGGCGGTACCAGATCCACGAGGTTACTTCCTGGCAGCCCAACTGCAGCAAATGGGAGGTAGTAATAGGCCAGGAGAAGCAGGAGTAGGGGGTAGCATCTTATTGAACGACACCAGACACGATACAGTGGCGGAAGGGTTAGAGGCGGACTCATTCTGTACCAAATGTCCCACTATCCGGTTGATGAGTAGAGTCTGGGCACAGGCTAAAAAAATTCTGGGATATGAGGGTTTTGCGGAATTCTCGCCACTCTGGGATAATAATAGCCTTAACGAGCTTAAGAAAATGGGGCGTGTAGAGGAATGGGATCATATGGGCATCCATTACCTTGTACAGGTATATAGGGCAGGGAGGTTAAAGTCCTTCCAGGAACTGGTAGAGGAGTATGCGATCTCCAACAGGTCATTTTATAAATATTTGCAACTCAGGCATGCCCTGGAGGCACAATTTGGGAAGGAAATGCCAGTGTGGTGTGAAATGACCTTTTTGAGAAGGCTGATCGATGCGGGATCTACAAAGGGTCTGATCTCGGACATGTATGGGTGTTTGAAAGTAACAGGACAAGAAGGCCGGGTCGAAAATAAAAACAGGGCTAGATGGGAAAAAGATGTGGGCATAATGTCTGATGATCAATGGAATCAGGCCTTGGCGCTGGGTCCCAGGGTCACTCTCTCTCCCTCACAAGTGATGTCTCATTTGTATTTGCTACATAGAGCATATTACACACCTCTGAAGCTATTCAAGTGGGGCAGGAGACCTGACGCGAAATGTCAGAGATGCAGAGGGGGACATGGGGATTTGATTCACATGTTCTGGCGCTGCCCCAAGCTGCATAGATATTGGGAAGGTATAGTGGGAGAAATAAACTCAGTGTTTGGGACATCACTGAGGGTGGAGGCGGGGGAGTGCCTGCTGGGCTTGGAGGGGGAGGGAAGGATCTCAAAGGATGTGCAGACGGCAAGAGACAGATGCTTGTTCCAGGGAAAAAAGCTTATCGCACGGCATTGGCAGAGGAAGGAGGCCCCAACATTGACAGAATGGGTAAATGCAGTGGGGGAGGTGGTTTGTAGAGAAAAATATATCTATAAGAAAAGGGGTAATTATAAGAAATTTGAGAAAATATGGAAAGCATGGCTGGATTGGGTGAGAGATGGATGAGTGGAGTAAGGAAGGCATAGGATGAGGGGGATGTAGAACAACTGTGAGGATGCAGGAGAGGTGAGGGGAGGGAAAGGGGGGGGGGGGGAATAGGGGGTAATAAAATAACGTTTTTCATGCTTCCAGAGAGGTACAGCGTATAGATACTTTTGAATTGGTATATTTCAGATGCAGAGAATTTTATGGGAATACCTGACCTTATTGTGCTGACGTTTTTAGTGACAGTCCCAATTTATGTACCCTTTTTTTCTTTCTGTATGTGCTGTATTGGACAACTTTTTCAAATAAAAAGAGATTTATGTAAAAAAAAAAAGAAGGGGGGAATGGTGAGCTGAATGGTGAGCTCCCGATGAAGGGGGGGGAATGGTGAGCTCCCGATGAAGGGGGGGAATGGTGAGCTCCCGATGAAGGGGGGAATATTGAGCTCCCGATGAAGGGGGGGAATGGTGAGCTCCCGATGAAGGGGGGAATGGTGAGCTCCCGATGAAGGGGGGAATGGTGAGCTCCCGATGAAGGGGGGAATGGTGAGTTCCCGATGAAGGGGGGAATGGTGAGCTCCTGATGAAGGGGGGAATGGTGAGCTCCCGATGAAGGGGGGAATGGTGAGCTCCCGATGAAGGGGGGGGGATGGTGAGCTCCTGATGAAGGGGGGAATGGTGAGCTCCTGATGAAGGGTGGAATGGTGAGCTCCTGATGAAGGGGGTGGTGGTGATCTCCTGATGAAGGGGGGGATGGTGAGCTCCCGATGAAGGGGGGAATAGTGAGCTCCCGATGAAGGGGGGAATGGTGAGCTCCTGATGAACGGGGGAATGGTGAGCTCCTGATGAAGGGGGGAATGCTGAGCTCCTGATGAAGGGGGGAATGCTGAGCTCCTGATGAAGGGGGGAATGGTGAGCTCCTGATGAAGGGGGGAATGGTGAGCTCCTGATGAAGGGGGAATGGTGAGCTCCTGATGAAGGGGGGAATGGTAAGCTCCTGATGAAGGGGGGAATGCTGAGCTCCTGATGAAGGTTGGGGGGGTTTCTCCTGATGAAGGCGGGTGGGGGGGGGGTGAGCTCCTAAAGAAAGGTGGGAATGGTGTCTCCTGATGAAGGTGGTGGTGGGGGTCGGTATGCTCCTGATAAAGGGGGGGCTGGAATGGTGAGCTCCTGATGAAGGGGGGGAATGGTGAGCTCCTGATGAAGGGGGGGGAATAGTGTCTTCTGATGAAGGTAAATGGGGGGATGGTGAGCTCCTGATGAAGGGGGGGGGGTGGTGAGCTCCTGATGAAGGGGGGGTGGTGAGCTCCCGATGAAGGGGGGAATGGTGAGCTCCTGATGAAGGGGGGGATGGTGAGTGCCTGATGAAGGGGGGGGGATGGTAAGCTCCTGATGGAGGGGGGGAATGGTGAGCTCTTGATGAAGGGGGCGGGATGGTAAGCTCCTGATGAAGGGGGGAATGGTGAGCTCCTGATGAAGGGGGGAATGGTGAGCTCCTGATGAAGGGGGGGTGGTGAGCTCCTGATGAAGGGGGGGGTGGTGAGCTCCTGATGAAGGGGGGGTGGTGAGCTCCTGATGAAGGAGGGGGTTGTGAGCTCCTGATGAAGGGGGGGGGGGTTGGTGAGCTCCTGATGAAGGGGGGGGGGGGTGGTGAGCTCCTGATAAAGTGAGGAATGGTGAGCTCCTGATGAATGGGGGAATGGTGAGCTCCTGATGAAGGGGGGGGATGGTAAGCTCCTGATGAAGGGGGGGAATGGTGAGCTCCTAAAGAAGGGGGGAATGGTGAGCTCCTGATGAAGGGGGGGGGGTTGGTGAGCTCCCGATGAAGGGGCATATGGTGAGCTCCCGATGAAGGGGGGAATGGTGAGCTCCCGATGAAGGGGGGTAATGGTGAGCTCCCGATGAAGGGGGGGAATGGTGAGCTCCCGATGAAGGGGGGGAATGGTGAGCTCCCGATGAAGGGGGGGAATGGTGAGCTCACGATGAAGTGGGGGTGGTGAGCTCTTGATGAAGGAGGGAATGGTGAGCTCCCGATGAAGGGGGGAATGGTGAGCTCCCGATGAAGGGGGGAATGGTGAGCTCCCGATGAAGGGGGGAATGGTGAGCTCCCGATGAAGGGGGGAATGGTGAGCTCCTGATGAAGGTTGGGGGGGTGTCTCCTGATGAAGGCGGGTGGGAGGGGGGTGAGCTCCTAAAGAAAGATGGGAATGGTGTCTCCTGATGAAGGTGGTGGTGGGGGTTGGTGAGCTCCTGATGAAGGGGGGGGGGAATGGTGAGCTCCTGATGAAGGGGGGGTTGGTGAGCTCCTAAAGAAGGGGGGAATGGTGAGCTGAATGGTGAGCTCCCGATGAAGGGGGGGGAATGGTGAGCTCCCGATGAAGGGGGGGGAATGGTGAGCTCCTGATGAAGGGGGGGATGGTGAGCTCCTGATGAAGGGGGGGATGGTGAGCTCCCGATGAAGGGGGGAATGGTGAGCTCCCGATGAAGGGGGGAATGGTGAGCTCCCGATGAAGGGGGGGGGAATGGTGAGCTCCCGATGAAGGGGGGAATGGTGAGCTCCCGATGAAGGGGGGAATGGTGAGCTCCCGATGAAGGGGGGAATGGTGAGCTCCTGATGAAGGGGGGAATGCTGAGCTCCTGATGAAGGTTGGGGGGGGGGTGTCTCCTGATGAAGGCGGGTGGGGGGGGTGAGCTCCTAAAGAAAGGTGGGAATGGTGTCTCCTGATGAAGGTGGTGGTGGGGGTTGGTATGCTCCTGATGAAGGGGGGGGGGGAATGGTGAGCTCCTGATGAAGGGGGGGAATGGTGAGCTCCTGATGAAGGGGGGGAATAGTGTCTTCTGATGAAGGTGGATGGGGGGGATGGTGAGCTCCTGATGAAGGGGGGGGGGTGGTGAGCTCCTGATGAAGGGGGGGGGGGGTGAGCTCCCGATGAAGGGGGGAATGGTGAGCTCCTGATGAAGGGGGGGATGGTGAGTGCCTGATGAAGGGGGGGGGATGGTAAGCTCCTGATGGAGGGGGGGAATGGTGAGCTCCTGATGAAGGGGGGGGGATGGTAAGCTCCTGATGAAGGGGGGAATGGTGAGCTCCTGATGAAGGGGGGAATGGTGAGCTCCTGATGAAGGGGGGGGTGGTGAGCTCCTGATGAAGGGGGGGGGGTTGGTGAGCTCCTGATGAAGGGGGGGGGTGGTGAGCTCCTGATAAAGTGAGGAATGGTGAGCTCCTGATGAAGGGGGGGATGGTGAGCGCCTGATGAAGGGGGGGAATGGTGATCTCCCGATGAAGGGGGGAATGGTGAGCTCCTGATGAAGGGGGGGATGGTGAGTGCCTGATGAAGGGGGGGTTGGTGAGCTCCTGATGAAGGGGGGAATGGTGAGCTCCTGATGAAGGGGGGGATGGTGAGCTCCTGATGAAGGGGTGGATGGTGAGCTCCTGATGAAGGGGGGGATGGTGAGCTCTTGATGAAGGGGGGAATGGTGAGCTCCTGATGAAGGGGGGGATGGTGAGCTCCTGATGAAGGGGGGGATGGTGAGCTCCTGATGAAGGGGGGGGATGGTGAGCTCCTGATGAAGGGGGGGTTGGTGAGCTCCTGATGAATGGGGGAATGGTGAGCTCCTGATGAAGGGGGGGATGGTGAGCTCCTGATGAAGGGGGGAATGGTGAGCTCCTGATGAAGGGGGGAATGGTGAGCTCCTGATGAAGGGGGGGATGGTGAGCTCCTGATGAAGGGGGGATGGTGAGCTCCTGATGAAGGGGGGGGGTGGTGAGCTCCTGATGAAGGGGGGGTTGGTGAGCTCCTGATGAATGGGGGAATGGTGAGCTCCTGATGAAGGGGGGGTTGGTGAGCTCCTGATGAAGGGGGGAATGGTGAGCTCCTGATGAAGGGGGGAATGGTGAGCTCCTGATGAAGGGGGGGAATGGTGAGCTACTGATGAAGGGGGGAATGGTGAGCTCCTGATGAAGGGGGGGATGGTGAGCTCCTGATGAAGGGGGGGATGGTGAGCTCCTGATGAAGGGGGGGGATGGTGAGCTCCTTATGAAGGGGGGGGATGGTGAACTCCTGATGAAGGGGGGGATGGTGAGCTCCTGATGAAGGGGGGAGGAAGTGAGGGTAAATATCCCCAGTGGGGGGACATAGACAGCTACAAAACCCTGACAGAGGCTCTAACCCCTCACCACTCCATCCAAAGTTAAATAAGACATTTTGTCCGGAGTTTGGCATTCATTGGCTGGTAACCGTGTCCACCTCTACAGATCAGGGACCCTCCCCCACCACTACAAACACGGCACAGCAATGCCTAGAGCACTCCCCACCCCCACCCTCCATGTCATGCACCATCCCGGGAACACAGCACACCACTCCACCCACATCCGGTGTCACCGTGTCCTCCGCCATCACAGATACTTCAATGGGGTTCCTTCCCCCGAAGCGGACACTGGACCGACTGCTCGGCACTTTCCCGGGACGAGGCGGCTAAACAAACCAACCAGATCAGGGGGTTACCTTATCTAAAGGGTGACTCCCTCCCACAAATCGGGTCTCAGAGAGGGAGGGAGATGGGTCATTACAGCACAAGGGACATAAATGTGATGTGTGACTTGTGCTGATGTCTGTCAGTGCTGCGAGGGGTTAATAGAACTGGGAGAGCAGTGATAGATGGACAATGCCCGCCCTTTCCTCCATTCATTGAAGGGACACGGGATCTATGAATGGAGGGGGCGGAGCTATCCATCATTCACCCCTCCTCCATTCATTGAAGGGACACAGGATCTATGGAGGGGGCGGAGCTATCCATCATCCACCCCTCCTCTATTCATTGAAGGGACACAGGATCTATGAATGGAGGGGGCGGAGCTATCCATCATTCACCCCTCCTCCATTCATTGAAGGGACACAGGATCTATGAATGGAGGGGGCGGAGCTATCCATCATCCACTCCTCCTCCATTCATAGAAGATGTAGTACGACTTCAGTAAATGGCATTGCTGGGAAGAAAGGGGCGGGCAGAGTCAGGCTCTCTTTATGATTGGTTGTCTCTGCTCTCCCGGGGAGGGGGAGGGGTATCAGCACAAGTGACACATCACACTAATTCTAAGTTATGTCCCTTGTGCTGATCTTTTACGATTAAATCTCCAGACAGTCTCTCACCTCTAATAGCCACAAGAGGGGAAATATGGAACAGCAAATACATAAAAGTCTGAAGAGCCATCATGGCGGATTACCTGTTCCACCTGGACGTAGGTTCCGTGCTGCTCGCAGCCGATGTCAAAGATGTACTTCCCAGGACCGAGCATCTGAGGAGAGACACAGCGCTGTGATTGGACAGGATTGATACCTCGGGGGAGGGGTAGAACTGATTATATCTCATCCTCCTCTCTACAATCCTCAGTCCTCATTCAAGCAGTGGGAGGAGTTATGCAAATATCTAAATCCTTAGATAAGTGGATGGCAATCCAGAGGAATGGGCGGTCCTAGGCGGGCTGTATTTACAAAGGTAACGCCCACATGTGATGCCGAGTTTCCATTATTGGAAGAACTGACCTCCAATAAATGAAAGGGGCGGGGCCAGGGACAGTCAGGCTGGGAAGAGCTGGATGATATTGGATGTCTTCCAGCCAGGAAAGGAGGCGGGGCTCTATCTGACTGGCTGCAGCTTCTGATGCACATTGTGAGAAGCTCACAGTGTGCAGAGATATCAGAGGAAGACGTTTCAGTCCAGGGGGAGGAGCCGGTGCAACTGAAGGGGAGGAGCCGGAGGGGATTAAAGATGAAAAATAAAATAAATTAAAACAAAAAATCTTTATAAAGGTAACTGTATAGAAGAGAGTGCTGTATGAGGAGCTGGGCCAGCACTGGCGGAGACATTCACCGTACTATAGGAAGGATCTATCTGGTGAATGCTCAGATCTCCGTCATGATGGATAATTTACTTTAAAACAAAACAAATAAAACTGTGGTGTCACCGGACTGGTCCAATGGGAAGAAGGGGAGGAGTTAAGCCGATATAACCCTGAAGTAGGACGTCCCAGAAGACGGGGCCCTCCCACACACTGTGATGTTTCGGGAAGGAGGCGGAGTTACTCACCGTGGTGTTGGAGAACTTCCCCTGGTATCGGTGATTCAGGTGAACGAGTTCTCCGGCTCCATCCTGCTTACCGTTCACCCAGGTGCCAACATACTTCGATCCCGTGTCCGTGTACGTGTACACGCCTTGTCCGTGCCTGCGGGGGAGGGGGACACGGATTATAAGACAACAGACGAGACACTGAGAAGTCCCTCCATACTAAAGGGGAGCCAGGAACATACACAGCAGGGGCCGGCACACAGGGGGTGGAGACAAAGAGGTGCCGGAAGGGGCCAGCACAGAGGAGGGTGGAGACAAAGAGGTGCCAGCAGGGGCCAGCACAGAGGGGGTGGAGACAAAGAGGTGGCGGTAGGGGCCAGCAGAGGGGGTGGAGACAAAGAGGTGCCGGCAGGGGCCAGCACAGAGGAGGGTGGAGACAAAGAGGTGCCAGCAGGGGCCAGCACAGAGGGGGTGGAGACAAAGAGGTGCCAGCAGGGGCCAGCACAGAGGGGGTGGAGACAAAGAGGTGCCAGCAGGAGCCAGCACAGAGGTGGGTGGAGACAAAGAGGTGCCAGCAGGGGCCAGCACAGAGGGGGTGGAGACAAAGAGGTGCCAGCAGGAGCCAGCACAGAGGTGGGTGGAGACAAAGAGGTGCCAGCAGGGGCCAGCACAGAGGGGGTGGAGGCAAAGAGGTGCCAGCACAGAGGGGGTGGAGACAAAGAGGTGTCGGCAGGGGCCAGCACAGAGAGGGTGGAGACAAAGAGGTGCCGGCAGGGGCCAGCACAGAGGAGGGTGGAGACAAAGAGGTGCCAGCAGGGGCCAGCACAGAGGGGGTGGGGACAAAGAGGTGCCGGTAGGGGCCAGCACAGAGAGGGTGGAGACAAAGAGGTGCCAGCAGGGGCCAGCACAGAGGGGGTGGGGACAAAGAGGTGCTGATAGGGGCCAGCACAGAGAGGGTGGAGACAAAGAGGTGCCGGCAGGGGCCAGCACAGAGGGGGTGGGGACAAAGAGGTGCCGGTAGGGGCCAGCACAGAGAGGGTGGAGACAAAGAGGTGCCGGCAGGGGCCAGCACAGAGGGGGTGGGGACAAAGAGGTGCCGGCAGGGGCCAGCACAGAGGGGGTGGAGACAAAGAGGTGTCGGCAGGGGCCAGCACAGAGGTGGGTGGGGACAAAGAGGTGTCGGCAGGGGCCAGCACAGAGGGGGTGGGGACAAAGAGGTGCCGGCAGGGGCCAGCACAGAGGGGGTGGGGACAAAGAGGTGCCGGCAGGGGCCAGCACAGAGAGGGTGGAGACAAAGAGGTGTCGGTAGGGGCCAGCACAGAGGGGGTGGGGACAAAGAGGTGCCGGCAGGGGCCAGCACAGAGGGGGTGGAGACAAAGAGGTGTCGGCAGGGGCCAGCACAGAGGTGGGTGGGGACAAAGAGGTGTCGGCAGGGGCCAGCACAGAGGGGGTGGAGACCAAGAGGTGCCAGCACAGAGGGGGTGGAGACAAAGAGGTGCCGGCAGGGGCCAGCACAGAGGGGGTGGAGACAGAGGTGCCGGCAGCAGCCAGCACAGAGGTGGGTGGAGACAAAGAGGTTCCGGCAGGGGCCAGCACAGAGGTGGGTGGAGACAAAGAGGTGCCAGCAGGGGCCAGCACAGAGGGGGTGGAGACAAAGAGGTGCCGGCAGGGGCCAGCACAGAGGGGGTGGAGACAAAGAGTTTCCGGCAGGGGCCAGCACAGAGGTGGTGGAGACAAAGAGGTGCCGGCAGGGGCCAGCACAGAGGTGGGTGGAGACAAAGAGGTGCCGGTAGGGGCCAGCAGAGGGGGTGGAGACAAAGAGGTGCCAGCAGGGGCCAGCACAGAGGGGGTGGAGACAAAGAGGTGCCGGCAGGGGCCAGCACAGAGGTGGGTGGAGACAAAGAGGTGCCGGTAGGGGCCAGCAGAGGGGGTGGAGACAAAGAGGTGCCAGCAGGGGCCAGCACAGAGGGGGTGGAGACAAAGAGGTGCCGGCAGGGGCCAGCACAGAGGCGGGTGGAGACAAAAAGGTGCCGGCAGGGGCCAGCACAGAGGGGGTGGAGACAAAGAGGTGCCGGCAGGGGCCAGCACAGAGGGGGTGGAGACAAAGAGGTGCCGGCAGGGGCCAGCACAGAGGCGGGTGGAGACAAAAAGGTGCCGGCAGGGGCCAGCACAGAGGGGGTGGAGACAAAGAGGTGCCGGAAGGGGCCAGCACAGAGGGGGTGGAGACAAAGTGGTGCCAGCAGGGGCCAGCACAGAGGCGGATGAAGACAAAGAGGTGCTGGCAGGGGCCAGCACAGAGGGGGTGGAGACAAAGAGGTGCCAGCACAGAGGGGGTGGAGACAAAGAGGTGCCAGCAGGGGCCAGCACAGAGGGGGTGGAGACAAAGAGGTGCCAGCACAGAGGAGGTGGAGACAAAGAGGTGCCAGCACAGAGGCGGATGAAGACAAAGAGGTGCTGGCAGGGGCCAGCACAGAGGGGGTGGAGACAAAGAGGTGCCAGCACAGAGGGGGTGGAGACAAAGAGGTGCCAGCAGGGGCCAGCACAGAGGGGGTGGAGACAAAGAGGTGCCAGCACAGAGGGGGTGGAGACAAAGAGGTGCTGGCAGGGGCCAGCACAGAGGAGGTGGAGACAAAGAGGTGCCAGCACAGAGGCGGATGAAGACAAAGAGGTGCTGGCAGGGGCCAGCACAGAGGGGGTGGAGACAAAGAGGTGCCAGCACAGAGGGGGTGGAGACAAAGAGGTGCCAGCAGGGGCCAGCACAGAGGGGGTGGAGACAAAGAGGTGCCAGCAGGAGCCAGCACAGAGAGGGTGGAGACAAAGAGGTGCCAGCAGGGGCCAGCACAGAGGGGGTGGAGACAAAGAGGTGCCAGCGCAGAGGGGGTGGAGACAAAGAGGTGCCAGCAGGGGCCAGCACAGAGGGGGTGGAGACAAAGAGGTGCCAGCACAGAGGGGGTGGAGACAAAGAGATGTCAGCAGGGGCCAGCACAGAGGGGGTGGAGACAAAGAGGTGCCAGCACAGAGGGGGTGGAGACAAAGAGGTGCCAGCAGGGGCCAGCACAGAGGGGGTGGAGACAAAGAGGGGCCAGCACAGAGGCGGATGGAGACAAAGAGGTGCCAGCAGGGGGAGAGTGCTCCTCTGAATACACTGTGTAGGATAGTCATTGAAGGACATTACCTCTGATGGGAGAACCAGTCTCCGCTGTAGGTGTCTCCATTGGGGTAGGTGTAGACTCCTTGTCCCTGCCGCTGGTCATCCACCCAATCACCTGCAGGGAGAGGAAAGGACGGCGTTTTTTATGGTAACCGGCTGAGGACTGAGATTATTTTAGAGAAATGCTCAGAGTTGGTCATCAACTCCAAGCTTTTATTGTAGAAGAAGACAGTGAAAGGGGTCCCCAATCTTCTGCAGTTACCTTCATACTTGGATCCATCAGGATACATGAAGGTCCCCACACCGTGTTTCCGGTTCTGGTAATACTCTCCTATGTACCGGGAGCCGTTCTTGAATCGGTAAGTTCCCTGTCAATGGAAATATTGATTACTGTTCTACACATACACAACAGGCCTCATCTATGGGGCCCCTTACCCCTCTGGGGCTCTGCCACCTTTTAGATATACAGTATGTGGGCCAGATGTGACACTGCGTTCCCCTAAGTGACTGGAAACCAATGGGGGGGGTACCCAACTTCCCGACCTCTGATCCACCACCATGGGGTCCACAATCTCCCATACCTCTGTTTCCACCAGTGATTGGTCCCCAATATCTCCTACCTTAGATTCCACCACTGGAGGGGTCTTCTATCTCCCATCCCCCCAGGTCATGAATTGCCCATATCTAAAATCCCCCCACCATGAGGGACCCCACCGTGGGGTCTCTAATCTCTCCTGCCTCTGATTCTACAATGGTGGGGTCCTCAATCTCTCCTACCTCTGAATCCACAACTGTTGAGTCTCCCAGGGTCCCCAATCTTTTCTGCCTTCAATCCCGCCACCATGAGGGTACCCAATCTCTCCTACCTCCAATCCCACCGCCGTGGGATCCTCCATTTCCCCTCACTCTCATGCCACCATTGTGGGTTCTCCTACATTCCCCACCTCTGATCCTACCACTGTGGGGTCACCAATCTCTTCTACTTCCGATCCTACCACCATGTGATCTTCAATCTCTCATGTCTTGGATGCCACCATTGTGGGGTCTCCTACATTGTCCACCTCTAATCCCACCACTGTGGGATCCCCATTATCCTCTACCTCCAAACCTACCACCATGGGATCCCCAATCTCTCCTGGCTGTGATGCCACCACTGTGGATTTACTTGCCTTCCTCACCTCTAATCCCACCTCTGTTGTATTGCCAATCTTTCTGGACTCTGATCTCATCTCTATGCGATCTCCTACCTCCCCCACCTCTGATCACATCACTGCGGGGTCAACAATCTCTCCTACCTCCCCCACCTCTTATCACACAACTGTGGGGTCAACAATCTCTCCTACCTGTCATCGCAACACTGCAGGGATCCCTAATTTCCCAAACATCCTATCCCCTTACCGTGGGGTACCTTCAATCCCACCACCATGAGGGTCTCCAAACTTCTCTACCTCCAATCCCACCACCGTGGGATCCACAATCTTCCCCAACTCTGATCCCACCTCCATGGGGCATTCAACCTCTTCCCCTTCCAATCCTACCACTAACGGGTATCAAATCTCTCCTTTCTCCCATCCCACCACCGTGGGGTCCCCAATCTCTTCTGGCTCTGTTGCCACCACTGTGGGGTTTCTTACCTCCTCTGATCACACCACTAAGGGGTCCGCAATCACCTCTGCTTCAGATCTAACCACCATGGGGTCCCCAATCTTTCCTGCCTTGGATCCCACCACCATGAGGTTCCCAATCTCTTCTACCTCCAATGTGGAGTCTCTTAGCTTCCCTACCTCTGTTGCGTTGACATTATTTCTGAACTCTGATCCCATCACTATGGAATCTCCTACCTCCCCCACCTCTGATCCCACCACTGTGGGGTCAACAATCCCTTCTACCACCCCTATCTCCCATCCCAACACTGCAGGGGTTTCTAAGAAACCAAACTTCCCATCCCCTCACTGTTGGGTGAGGAGGCGTGCGGGAAGAATGTGATGGCCCATAGAGGTCACTTCCCATCAGATGGGGTAAGAGGACTTCAGGATCACCCCTTGTATGGAGGGATTGCTGCATGAGAGTGGACGGAAGATGTATGTAGGAATGAGCACTCACCTGGCCATGTCTCTTCCCTTTCTCATATAACCCTTCATAGGTGTCACCGTTCGGCAACCGTGCTTTACCCTGACCATGTCGCTCCTCCAGTTCATTCCGCTCCCCTTCATATTCCTGGAAGAGAAAGAGACAGAGGTGAGACCCCAACACCTGGAGAGACATAGAGGTGAGACCCCGACACCTGGAGAGACATAGAGGTGAGACCCCGACACCTGGAGAGAGACATAGAGGTGAGACCCCAACACCTGGAGAGAGACATAGAGGGGAGACCCCGACACCTGGAGAGACATAGAGGTGAGACCCCGACACCTGGAGAGAGACATAGAGGTGAGACCCCAACACCTGGAGAGACATAGAGGTAAGACCCCGACACCTGGAGAGACATAGAGGTGAGACCCCAACACCTGGAGAGATATAGGGGTGAGACCCCGACACCTGGAGAGACATAGAGGTGAGACCCCGACACCTGGAGAGAGACATAGAGGGGAGACCCCGACACCTGGAGAGAGACATAGAGGGGAGACCCCGACACCTGGAGAGAGACATAGAGGTGAGACCCCAACACCTGGGGAGACATAGAGGTAAGGCCCCGACACCTGGAGAGACATAGAGGTGAGACCCTGACACCTGGAGAGAGACATAGAGGTGAGACCCCGACACCTGGAGAGACATAGGAGTGAGACCCCGACACCTGGAGAGACATAGAGGTGAGACCCCGACACCTGGAGAGAGACATAGAGGGGAGACCCCGACACCTGGAGAGAGACATAGAGGGGAGACCCCGACACCTGGAGAGAGACATAGAGGTGAGACCCCAACACCTGGAGAGACATAGAGGGGAGACCCCGACACCTGGAGAGAGACATAGAGGTGAGACCCCGACACCTGGAGAGAGACATAGAGGTGAGACCCCGACACCTGGAGAGAGACATAGAGGTGAGACCCCGACACCTGGAGAGACATAGAGGTGAGACCCCAACACCTGGAGAGACATAGAGGTGAGACCCCGACACCTGGAGAGAGACATAGAGGGGAGACCCCGACACCTGGAGAGAGACATAGAGGTGAGACCCCGACACCTGGAGAGACAAAGAGGTGAGACCCCGACACCTGGAGAGACATAGAGGTGAGACCCCAACACCTGGAGAGACATAGAGGTGAGACCCCGACACCTGGAGAGAGACATAGAGGTGAGACCCCGACACCTGGAGAGAGACATAGAGGTGAGACCCCAACACCTGGAGAGACATAGAGGTGAGACCCCAACACCTGGAGAGACATAGAGGTGAGACCCCAACACCTGGAGAGACATAGGGGTGAGACCCCGACACCTGGAGAGACATAGAGGTGAGACCCCGACACCTGGAGAGAGACATAGAGGTGAGACCCCGACACCTGGAGAGACATAGAGGTGAGACCCCGACACCTGGAGAGAGACATAGAGGTGAGACCCCGACACCTGGAGAGAGACATAGGGGTGAGACCCCGACACCTGGAGAGAGACAGAGAGGTGAGACCCCGACACCTGGAGAGAGACATAGAGGGGAGACCCCGACACCTGGAGAGAGACATAGAGGTGAGACCCCGACACCTGGAGAGACAAAGAGGTGAGACCCCGACACCTGGAGAGACATAGAGGTGAGACCCCGACACCTGGAGAGAGACATAGAGGTGAGACCCCGACACCTGGAGAGACATAGAGGTGAGACCCCGACACCTGGAGAGAGACATAGGGGTGAGACCCCGACACCTGGAGAGAGACAGAGAGGTGAGACCCCGACACCTGGAGAGAGACATAGAGGGGAGACCCCGACACCTGGAGAGAGACATAGGGGTGAGACCCCGACACCTGGAGAGAGACATAGGGGTGAGACCCCGACACCTGGAGAGACATAGAGGTGAGACCCCGACACCTGGAGAGAGACACCTGTAGCAATAGACCAATCCCAGTAACAATAGATTACCCCCAGAAACCATAGTTTACCCCCCCAGGTGACACCACAGTGTGGGGGGTCTCCTGTCCGTGAATGGATAGAGGGGATGACGCTGCATAACGGGGGGCAGACACAGGGGGGTCCCTCACCTCCTCCTCTATCCATAAATCCAACACTCTCCCCTTCTATGAAGAGTTAATCTGGATACATCACAGATAAGAATACAGGAGACTGATACATACATATATATATATTGTAGAGTATATAGGACATTACACCCCTCCCCCTTCCCTCTGTATATGAGGATCTCACTGATGACATTTTATACACACAGTATTTGACAAAAGTCAGTACACCCCTAAGTGAAAATGTCCAAATTGGGCTCAAAGTGTCAATATTTTGTGTGGCCGCCATGATTTTCCAGCACTGCCTTAACCCTCTTGGGCATGGAGGTCACCAGAGCTTCACAGGTTGTCACTGGAGTCCTCTTCCCCTCCTCCATGATGACATCACAGTGCTGGTGGATGTTAGAGACCTTGCGCTCCTCCACCTTCCGTTTGAGGATGTCCTACAGATGATCAGTAGGGTTTAGGTCTGGAGATATGCTTGGCCAGTCCATCACCTTTACCCTCAGCTTCTTTAGCAAGGCAGTGGTGGTCTTGGAGGTGTGTTTGGGGTGGTTATCATGTTGGAATACTGCCCTGCGGTCCAGTCTCTGAAGGGAGGGGATCATGCTCTGCTTCAGTAGGTCACAGTACATGTTGGCATTCATGGTTCCCTCAATGATCTGTAGCTCCCCAGTGCTGGCAGCACTCATACGTCTATTTCCCAAAGACAACTTCTGGATATGACGCTGAGCACGTGACCTCAACTTCTTTGGTGGACCATGACGAGGCCTGTTCTGAGTGGAACCTGTTCTGTTATACCGCTGTATGGTCTTGGCCACCGTGCTGCAGCTCAGTTTCAGGGTCTTGGCAATCTTCTTATAGCCTAGGCCATCTTTATGTAGAGCAACAATTCTTTATATCAGATCCTCAGAGAGTTCTTTGCCATGAGGTGCCATGTTGAACTTCCAGTGACCAGTATGAGAGAGTGAGAGCGATAACACCAAATTTATCACACCTGCTCCCCATTCACACCTCTGTGATGACATACACACTGTGTGTATATAGAGAGTATATAGGATATTACACCCATCCCCCTCCGTATAGGAGGATCTCACTGACAACATTTTATATCAAATATATATAGAGAGTATACAGTATATTCTATGAGGTGTATATATATATATATACAGTATATAGGATATTATATATAGAGTATATAGGATATTATATATAGAGTATACAGTATATAGGATATTATATATACAGTATATAGGATATTATACGAGGAGTATATATATATAGAGAGAGTATACAGTATATTCTATGAGCAGTATATATACAGTATATATGAGGATTATATATATACAGTATATAGGATATTATATATAGATTATATATGAGGATTTTATATATATAGTATACAGTATATTCTATGAGCAGTATATATATATACAGTATATATGAGGATATATTCCGTGTCTCTCACCCCGATGTCGGCCTCATGCTCCTCCTCGAACTCCTCTGATCCCAGGTCAGACATCTCTTCTCTTCTCCTCTCCCTTGTACTGTCTGTGTACTCCTGTCTCCATGGACACCGGGCCCCGCCCACAAGCCGCTTCGCTTCACCATGGAGACGCGGACTTCCGGTGTTCTGTTAATTTCTCTAACCCACCAGAAACTCCCAACACGTCACTTCCGGTTGATTTAAAACCGGCCAGTAATTGGGAATTTTGACGAATTGGCGGTTGAACACAAAAGCGGCAACAGAATACATTCCGGTACAGGAAGACTGAGCTGTTTTGGCAACACAGCGATTAAGGAGGACAAAGTTGTCGCTGTCTCGGTGGCGGCCATTTTGTTGGTTAGTATCGGAGCGGAGTTATTCTGAATCTCCGTTCAGAATATCGCATTCCGGCATGGGTCGCAGGAATTTTTACAACACCGGACTGTATTCGGATGCCGGCGTTGTGTCCAATCACCAATTCGTCAAAAACTCAAAATACTGCGAGAGGGGCGTGGCTGCGGAGTGGAGGCCACGTGCTTCCGGTCATCGGTGGAGCTCCAATCTGCAGCCACGCCCCCTTGGGAGGAGGCGCGGCGGGAGGGAGATGAGTAATGGCGGGAAAGGGGGCGGGTCACGTGACTGTTACCTCATAGGCCAGTGCATCCTTTGCTTAGTAGAGGGGGCGGTATTGTATTAAATACTGGGCGCTGATAGGTTGAAACACGGTGGGGGGCGGGTTTCAACGCTTTTACCTCAAGCTTTCCGTTGTCATGTGCGCAATGATTGGTTGGGGGGGCGGTAGTTTCGCACATCCTACACACATGATTGGTGGAGCTCTTCAGAGCGGGTTCTCACCTTATTACTGTGGGATACTGTTCAGTGATTGGTTGGTGGGCGGGTTTTCATACGGCTGATTGGTAGATGTTTTAGGAGGCGTGTTTTAATAAGCTCGTAAGCTCGCTCGTTATCTATGACGATTGATTGGTCTGTGGGCGGGTTTTACATGAATACTGAGTGCCTATTGGTTGATAGAATTGGGGCGTGTTTTACTGTGCCTCCCGTTCTTCCGTATGGGGATGGGGGCGGAGCTCGTGCTAAAGTGCCCGCCCATTTGATATAATTTAATAGGTGACGCCCCTTCTCCCTGTGTCCCCGCCCTCCTGCACTTTGATTTAATAGCTGGAGGGCGGAGCCACGTATCACAGCCAATCACAGCACGTCATTGTGGGAAACAATTTTTGATGTAAAATATTATCTTATTAAATAAATAAAAAAAAATACACTTTAAATTACGACCCATCCCCCATCATAGATATATATGTAAGGAAATGCTGAATATGACGCACACATATACTGTAGCGCATCCTCTACAGATCCACCAACCAACACAGAGGAAAAAAAACAACATAAAATAATAATAATAAATAAATTGTAAAAAAAAAAAAAAGATAAAAACGTAAAAAAAAGACCCCCCCCCAAAAAAAAGTAAAAGTAAACGGTAAAGCAAAACCTGAAAACAATAAAAAATAGAAAAGAAAAAAATACCCCTCCCCCTCCCAAATAAAAATACAAAAAAAAAAGGAAACGTTTAGAAAAGGTAAACAAAAACCGAAATGAAAAATAATAATAATAACACAAAACAAAAATAATAAAAAATGAACACCACATCGAAAAAAAATAATAATAATAATAATAATAATAAGGAAATGGGGGAAAAAAGAAAAAAAAATACAAAAAAGTACAAAATAAATAAATTAAAAAAAAAGAACCTTCCAAAAATAAATAAATAAAAACAAAAAATAATAAAATTAAAAATAACCCATCCCCCCCCCCCCAAAAAAAAAATAGAAAAGAAAAACTAAAAAAGAAGCGGAAAAAAATAATAAAAACACACAAAAAATACAAAGAAAGAAAAAAAGAAAAAAAAGAAAGAAAGAACCCCCCCCAAAAAGTAAAAGTAAACGGTAAAGCAAAACTTGAAAACGATAAAAAAAAAGAAAAGAACCCCCCCCCCCCCCAAATAAAGATAGAAAAAAAAAAGGAAACATTAAGAAAAGGAAAACAAAAACTGAAATGAAAGATAATAATAATAAAACAAAACAAAACTTAAAAAAATAATAAGGAAATGGGGAAAAAAGGAAAAAAAAATAAAATACAAAAAAGTACAAAATAAATAAATAAAAAAAAGAACCTTTGAAAAATAAATAAAAACAAAAAATAATAAAATAAAAAATACCCCCCCCCCCCAAAAAAAAAAGAAAAACTAAAAAAGAAGCGGAAAAAAATAATGAAAACACAAAAAATACAAATAAATAAATAAAGAACCCCCCCACCCCCCAAAAAAATAGAAAAGAAAAAAAAGCAAGATCCATAAAGACATGGATGAGCGAGTTTGGGGTGGAGGATCTTAACTGGCCTGCACAGAGTCCTGACCTCAACCCGATAGAACACCTTTGGGATGAATAAGAGAGGAGACTGCGAGCCAGGCCTTCTCATCCAACATCAGTGCCTGACCTCACAAATGCTCTTCTGGAAGAATGGTCAAACATTCCCATAGACACCCTCCTAAACCTTGTGGACGGCCTTCCCAGAAGAGGTGAAGCTGTTATAGCTGCAAAGGGCGGAGCCAACTCAATATTGAACCCTCCGGACTAAGACTGGGATGTCATTAAAGTTCATGTAAAGGCTGGCGTCCCAATACTTTTAGGAATATAGTGTATGTGAGGGTTGTGTCCAAAAAGATCATTGTTGTCAGGCTGCTGGCTTTGGTAAGTGGCGTTGGTCCTGGAACTATGGAGGCACCATAAGATGGGAGGTCATCAGCCACAGCTCAAGGAACCTCTAGCAACTTCTGGAGGAACCTTAGGGTTTTACAGCACCCTGGGTGAGAATATCTGATATATACGATTGTTGGGGGTATGACCTGTGTGCTGAGTGCCCCCTTTAAACATCCACCTATAGCAGAACATAGCAGACCAAGCCTGGTCACTGCTCTTTTCTATGGTCAGCCATCACATGGGTTGGTGAGTACCAGTACCATGGGGAAGACGGCTGACTAGTGGAAAAATCTTGCAGTGAGAAGAGTTAGGCAGGACCTCTATGCGGGGATGGTGTCTAAATAGGTTGTTGGGGTCAGGCTGCTGGCTTTGGTAAGTGGTGTTGGTCCAGTAACCATGCAGTCACCATAACATGGGAGGTCATCAGCCACAACTCAAGGAACCTCTGGCAGCTTCTGGAGGAACCCTAGGGATCCACAGCCTCCTGATTGAAAATGGCTGATGTAGATGGATGTTGGGCTCAGAAATGCATCCTGAGTGCTTCCTTTCAACATCCACCTATACCAGAACATAGAAGGCTGAGTCCGGTCGACACTCCTTTCTGCTGTCAGCCATTACATGGGTTGGTGAGTACCAATACTTTGGGGGAAAGGCTGACCAGTGGAAGAATCTGTCAGTGAGAAGAGTTAGGCAGGACATCTATGTGGGGAATGTGTTCAAAAAGACCATTGGTGTCAGGCTGCTGGCTTTGGTAAGTGGTGTTGGTCCTGGAACTATGGAGGCACCATAAGATGGGAGGTCATCAGCCACAGCTCAAGGAACCCCTAGCAACTTCTGGAGGAACCTTAGGGTTTTACAGCACCCTGGGTGAGAATATCTGACATATACGATTGTTGGGGGTATGACCTGTGTGCTGAGTGCCCCCTTTAAACATCCACCTATAGCAGAACATAGCAGACCAAGCCTGGTCACTGCTCTTTTCTATGGTCAGCCATCACATGGGTTGGTGAGTACCAGTACCATGGGGAAGACGGCTGACTAGTGGAAGAATCTTGCAGTGAGAAGAGTTAGGCAGGACCTCTATGCGGGGATGGTGTCTAAATAGGTTGTTGGGGTCAGGCTGCTGGCTTTGGTAAGTGGTGTTGGTCCAGTAACCATGCAGTCACCATAACATGGGAGGTCATCAGCCACAACTCAAGGAACCTCTGGCAGCTTCTGGGGGAACCCTAGGGATCCACAGCCTCCTGGTTGAAAATGGCTGATGTAGATGGATGTTGGGCTCAGAAATGCATCCTGAGTGCTTTCTTTCAACATCCACCTATACCAGAACATAGGAGGCTGAGTCCGGTCACCACTCCTTTCTGCGGTCAGCCATTACATGGGTTGGTGAGTACCAATACTTTGGGGGAAAGGCTGACCAGTGGAAGAATCTGTCAGTGAGAAGAGTTAGGCAGGACATCTATGTGGGGAATGTGTTCAAAAAGATCATTGGTGTCAGGCTGCTGGCCTTAGTAAGTGGTGTTGGTCCTGGAACTATGGAGGCATCCTAAGATGGGTTGGTAAGTACCTGTACCATGGAGAGAAGGATGACCAGTGGAGGAATCTGGCAGTGAGAAGAGTTAGGCGGGACATCTATGTGGGAATTGCGTCCAAAAAAGATCATTGTTGTCAGGCTGCTGACTTTGGTAAGTGGCGATGGTCCTCGAACTATGGAGGCAACATAAGATGGAAGGTCATCAGCCACAGCTCAAGGAACCCCTAGCAAATTCTGGAGGAACCCTAGGGATCCACAGCCTTCTGGTTGAGAATGGCTGATGTAGACGGTTGTTGGGGGTCCAACCTGCGTTCTGAGTGGCCCCCTTTATAGGTCCTCCTATACCAGAACTAGAACACCATTCTTTTCTATGGTTAGCCACCACATGGGTTGGGGAGTACCAATACCATAGGGAGAAGGCTGACCGGTGGAATATTCTGGCAGTGTGAGGCATTAGTCAGGACTTCTATGTGAGGGTTGTGTCCAAAAAGATCTTTGTTGTCAGGCTGCTGGCTTTGGTAAGTGGTGTTGGTTCTGGAACTATGGAGGCACCATAAGATGAGTAGGTGAGTACCAGTGCCATGGGGGAAGGATGACCAGTGGAAGAATCTGGCAGTGTGAGGAGTTTGTCAGGAGCTCTATGTGAGGGTGGTGTCCAAAAAGATCATTGTTGACAGGCTGCTGGCTTTGGTAAGTGGTGTTGGTTTTGGAACTATGGAGGCACCATAAGATGAGTAGGTGAGTACCAGTAATAATGGGGAGAATTTGGTAGTGAGAAGAGTTTAGGCATGACATCTATGTGGGGATGGTGTTGCTGATCTGGAGTTGTATAATATTTCCTGCAAAGTAAAAAAAGAAGTAACATTTAAAATATGCAAAGAGGCCTTTGTCCTTGGGGATATGCCAAATATAGTCTTGTGGCAGCTGCAGAGTCGTTCTGTTCTATACATTGTTCACAGAGGAGAAACACCCAATTGAGGAGAAAGAAGACAAGGTAGAACTTACCATTCCATAACACTGATGGTATATTGATGACTAATTAATGAAAGGAATAATCGTCTATATACCAATATTAGATATAGAGGACACTGAGGTCAGCCAATGGATTTACCTTGGTGATTTAGGTGGTTCTGGGAGATTTGGAGTGTACCTTCGGCATAGGTTTTATAGGATAAGTGGGTGGCAGTAGAAGGTCTGTGGCAGTATACAGGGAGTTAAGCACTGGCCACACCTTGTTCCCCACCTGGGGTATTTGTCTTTTCCCCGGGGGGTGAATAAGTGTTGTTGGGGATGGGATGCATGATGGGACATATCTGCAGGTGTGAGCTGATCCACGGTGGTCTCACTACTAGTCCGGAGGCTAAATAACATTCTGTTGGATTTTGGATTCTGGTTATTACCCCTACGAGTGTTAGGAGAGCGGTTGGGCAGATGTTGGCGCCAAGTTGTACAGTCCCTCTGACCTGCCTGCCTGTAAGCAGGTGCCTCCAAAAGGGTTCTGAAGGTTTATTTTATTTTTTTTTTTCTCTCTGTGTTCTGGTTCTTAAGCCAAACATGTCGTCCAAGTGCAAATTGTTACAATGTCTTGATGTTGCACTGTTGATGCGTCCCTTAGCTGAGGGTAACTGAGCAGGAATGGTCAACATTTTCCCGCTCTTTTTAGCAAGGTCACCACCCCCTGCAGATCATACCATATGAATAGGGCTCACTAAGTGCCCCAGGTGTTGCTTGGAGGAAATACTGCCAAAATGTAGATATTACTCTGCCATAGTAATTACCCCCTTGGGGAAGGGAGGGGGGTGATGGGAGCCCAGTCAGGGTTCCTGGGGGGGGGGGGGGTATGGAGCCTGTAGACTCTCATGAACTTTATTGCCTTTGTGTTGCCTTTGTGAATTATCACCAGATCATGGACTACTCGCAGCCTTGTGGATTTACTGCCTATTAGACTCTTGCCTTGAAAGGATTTTTCATGAACTTGCCACATTTAAGAGTCTCTGTCCTGACCCCCCGAGGCACGTGCCCCACGCTACAGGACCTACAGAAGAAGCTCAGGGGTAGATAGACAAGATGACTCCAGCTATTCTTCTCACTTAAACTCTGTCCTGACCCCCCCCCCCCGAGGCACGTGCCCCACTTTACAGGACCTACAGAAGAAGCTCAGGGGTAGACAAGGTGACTCCAGCTAGTCTTCTCACTTAGACTCGGTCCTGAACATCGGGGGACATGCCCCACACAGCAGGACCTACAGAAGAAGGTCAGGGGTAGACAAGGGGACTCCAGCTAGTCTTCACACTTAGACTATGTCCTGACCCCCGGGGGACATGCCCCACACTACAGGACCTGCAGAAGAAGGTCAGGGGTAGACAAGGTGACTCCAGCTAGTCTTCTCACTTAGACTCTGTCCTGACCACTGGGGGACATGCCCCACACTACAGGACCTGCAGAAGAAGGTCAGGGGTAGACAAGGTGACTCCAGCTAGTCTTCTCACTTAGACTCTGTCCTGACCACTGGGGGACATGCCCCACACAACAGGACCTACAGAAGAAGGTCAGGGGTAGGCAAGGTGACTCCAGCTAGTCTTCTCACTTAGGCTCTGTCCTGACCACCGGGGGACATGTCCCACACAGCAGGACCTGCAGAAGAAGGTCAGGGGTAGACAAGGTGACTCCAGCTAGAAATTACAGCAACTCACTGTGCTCTACTATAGGGGAGCCACCGAGAATCCGTATTCAAGGAGTACTAAATGGTTTTGGTTATGTTTTATGTGCAGCTTTTGTGAGTTTTGTATGTTTTTAGATATGTATACATGTGAAATTTTTATCATAAATAAATACTCTGAGATACTTTTACATAAATTGGGTACCGTTATAGTCCTTATATTTAGTTTGTTAGGGTCCATTATTTTGTATATCATTGATTAGAATGAGGTACCAGACCTATATGGTCTACCAAATGAGGGTCTCTTATGGAGGCCTTCATCTCAATTCTCTGTTTTTCAGACTCCAGATAGTCCTCTCACTTAGACACTGTCCAGACCCCCAGGGGGCACGTTCTCCATGCTACAAGACCTGCAGAAAAAGGTCAGGAGTAGACAAGGTGACTCCAGTTAGTCCTCTCACTTAGACTCTGTCCAGGCCCCCGGGGGCACATGCTCCATGCTACAGGTCCTGCAGAAGAAGGTCAGGGGTAGACAAGGTGACTCCAGCTAGTCTGATCCTCTCCTGCCTCCCTCCTGCAGCGCTGCCGGCTTCACCTCCTCTTTATCCCTCCAGCTGCACTGCAGGGGGCTTAGTCCTAGCACATGTGCCCCTTCCATCTGCTCTCCAGACCCCCTGTGTGCCCCTTCCCATCTGCTTTCTGCCCCCCCATGTATCCCTTCCCAAGTCCTCTATTGGCCCCCCATGTGCCCCTTCCCATCTGCTCTCCAGGCCCCCTGTGTGCCCCTTCCCATCCACTTTCTGACCCCCCGGTGTATCTCTTCCCAAGTCCTCTACGGGCCCCCCCTGTGTGCCCCTTCCCATCTGCTCTCTGGGCCCCCCTGTGTGCCCCTTCACATCTGCTCTCTGGGCCCCCCTGTGTACTCCTTCCCATCCGATCTCCGGGCCCCCCCATGTGCCCCTTCCCATCTGCTCTCTGGGCCCCCCTGTGTACTCCTTCTCATCCGATCTCCGGGCCCCCCCATGTGCCCCTTCCCATCTGCTCTCTGGGCCCCCCCATGTACCCCTTCCCATCTGCTCTCCGGGCCCCCCTGTGTGCCCCTTCCCATCTGCTCTCCGGGCCTCCCCATGTGCCCCTTCCCATCTGCTCTCCAGGCCTCCCCATGTGCCCCTTCCCATCTGCTCTTCAGGCCCCCCTGTGTGCCCCTTCCTATCTGCTCTCCAGGCCCCCCCGTGTGCCCCTTCCCATCTGCTCTCCGGGCCCCCCCTGTGTACCCCTTCCCATCTGCTCTCTGGGCCCCCCTGTGTACCCCTTCCCATCTGCTCTCTGGGCCCCCCCTGTGTACCCCTTCCCATCTGCTCTCCGGGCCCCCCCTGTGTACCCCTTCCCATCTGCTCTCTGGGCCCCCCTGTGTACCCCTTCCCATCTGCTCTCTGGGCCCCCCCTGTGTACCCCTTCCCATCTGCTCTCCGGGCCCCCCCTGTGTGCCCCTTCCCATCTGCTCTCTGGGCCCCCCCTGTGTACCCCTTCCCATCTGCTCTCCGGGCCCCCCCTGTGTGCCCCTTCCCATCTGCTCTCCGGGCCCCCTTGTGTACCCCTTCCCATCTGCTCTCTGGGCCCCCCTGTGTACCCCTTCAAACCTTCTCTCTGGGCCTTCCCTGTGTGCCCCTTCCCATCTGCTCTCCGAGCCCCCCTGTGTACCCCTTCCCATCTGCTCTCCGGGCCCCCCGTGTGCCTCTTCCCATCTGCTCTCCGGGCCCCCCTGTGTACCCCTTCCCATCTGCTCTCCGGGCCTCCCCTGTGTGCACCTTCCCATCTGCTCTCCGGGCCTCCCCTGTGTGCCACTTCCTATCTGCTCTCCGGGCCTCCCCTGTGTGCCCCTTCCTATCTGCTCTCCGGGCCCCCCTGTGTACCCCTTCCCATCTGCTCTCCGGGCCCCCCTGTGTACCCCTTCCCATCTGCTCTCCGGGCCCCCCTGTGTACCCCTTCCCATCTGCTCTCCGGGCCCCCCTGTGTACCCCTTCCCATCTGCTCTCCGGGCCCCCCTGTGTACCCCTTCCCATCTGCTCTCCGGGCCCCCCCTGTGTGCCCCTTCCCATCTGCTCTCTGGGCCCCCCTGTGACCCCTTCCCATCTGCTCTCCGGGCCCCCCTGTGTACCCCTTCCCATCTGCTCTCCGGGCCCCCCGTGTGCCTCTTCCCATCTGCTCTTTGGGCCCCCCTGTGTCCCCCTTCCCACCTGCTCTCCGGGCCCCCCTGTGTACCCCTTCCCATCTGCTCTCCGGGCCCCCCTGTGTACCCCTTCCCATCTGCTCTCCGGGCCCCCCCGTGTGCCTCTTCCCATCTGCTCTATGGGCCCCCCTGTGTACCCCTTCCCATCTGCTCTCCGGGCCCTCCTGTGTACCCTTCCCATCTGCTCTCCGGGCCCCCCTGTGTACCCCTTCCCATCTGCTCTCCGGGCCCCCCTGTGTACCCCTTCCCATCTGCTCTCCGGGCCCCCCTGTGTACCCCTTCCCATCTGCTCTCCGGGCCCCCCTGTGTACCCCTTCCCATCTGCTCTCCGGGCCCCCCTGTGTACCCCTTCCCATCTGCTCTCTGGGCCCCCCTGTGACCCCTTCCCATCTGCTCTCCGGGCCCCCCTGTGTACCCCTTCCCATCTGCTCTCCGGGCCCCCCGTGTGCCTCTTCCCATCTGCTCTATGGGCCCCCCTGTGTCCCCCTTCCCACCTGCTCTCCGGGCCCCCCTGTGTACCCCTTCCCATCTGCTCTCCGGGCCCCCCTGTGTACCCCTTCCCATCTGCTCTCCGGGCCCCCCCATGTGCCTCTTCCCATCTGCTCTATGGGCCCCCCTGTATACCCCTTCCCATCTGCCCCCAGGGCCCTCCTGTGTACCCTTCCCATCTGCTCTCCGGGCCCCCCTGTGTACCCCTTCCCATCTGCTCTCCGGGCCCCCCTGTGTACCCCTTCCCATCTGCTCTTTGGGCCCCCCTGTGTCCCCCTTCCCACCTGCTCTCCGGGCCCCCCTGTGTACCCCTTCCCATCTGCTCTCCGGGCCCCCCTGTGTACCCCTTCCCATCTGCTCTCCGGGCCCCCCCGTGTGCCTCTTCCCATCTGCTCTATGGGCCCCCCTGTGTACCCCTTCCCATCTGCTCTCCGGGCCCTCCTGTGTACCCTTCCCATCTGCTCTCCGGGCCCCCCTGTGTACCCCTTCCCATCTGCTCTCCGGGCCCCCCTGTGTACCCCTTCCCATCTGCTCTCCGGGCCCCCCTGTGTACCCCTTCCCATCTGCTCTCCGGGCCCCCCTGTGTACCCCTTCCCATCTGCTCTCCGGGCCCCCCTGTGTACCCCTTCCCATCTGCTCTCTGGGCCCCCCTGTGACCCCTTCCCATCTGCTCTCCGGGCCCCCCTGTGTACCCCTTCCCATCTGCTCTCCGGGCCCCCCGTGTGCCTCTTCCCATCTGCTCTATGGGCCCCCCTGTGTCCCCCTTCCCACCTGCTCTCCGGGCCCCCCTGTGTACCCCTTCCCATCTGCTCTCCGGGCCCCCCTGTGTACCCCTTCCCATCTGCTCTCCGGGCCCCCCCGTGTGCCTCTTCCCATCTGCTCTATGGGCCCCCCTGTATACCCCTTCCCATCTGCCCCCAGGGCCCTCCTGTGTACCCTTCCCATCTGCTCTCCGGGCCCCCCTGTGTACCCCTTCCCATCTGCTCTCCGGGCCCCCCTGTGTACCCCTTCCCATCTGCTCTCTGGGCCCCCCCCGTGTGCCTCTTCCCATCTGCTCTATGGGCCCCCCTGTGTACCCCTTCCCATCTGCTCTCCGGGCCCTCCTGTGTACCCTTCCCATCTGCTCTCCGGGCCCCCCTGTGTACCCCTTCCCATCTGCTCTCCGGGCCCCCCTGTGTACCCCTTCCCATCTGCTCTCCGGGCTCCCCTGTGTACCCCTTCCCATCTGCTCTCCAGGCCCCCCCGTGTGCCTCTTCCCATCTGCTCTATGGGCCCCCCCGTGTGCCTCTTCCCATCTGCTCTATGGGCCCCCCTGTGTCCCCCTTCCCATCTGCTCTCCGGGCCCCCCTGTGTACCCCTTCCCAGCTGCTCTCCGGGCCCCCCTGTGTACCCCTTCCCATCTGCTCTCTGGGCCCCCCTGTGTACCCCTTCCCATCTGCTCTCCGGGCCTCCCCTGTGTGCCCCTTCCCATCTGCTCTCCGGGCCCCCCCCGTGTGCCTCTTCCCATCTGCTCTCCGGGCCCCCCCTGTGTACCCCTTCCCATCTGCTCTCTGGGCCCCCCTGTGTACCCCTTCCCATCTGCTCTCTGGGCCCCCCTGTGTACCCCTTCCCATCTGCTCTCCGGGCCCCCCTGTGTGCCCCTTCCCATCTGCTCTCCGGGCCCCCCTGTGTACCCCTTCCCATCTGCTCTCTGGGCCCTCCTGTGTACCCCTTCCCATCTGCTCTCCGGGCCCAACTGTGTACCCCTTCCCATCTGCTCTCCGGGCTCCCCCTGTGTGCCCCTTCCCATCTGCTCTCTGGGCCCCCCTGTGTGCCCCTTCCCATCTGCTCTCTGGGCCCCCCTGTGTACCCCTTCCCATCTGCTCTCTGGGCCCCCCTGTGTACCCCTTCCCATCTGCTCTCTGGGCCCCCCTGTGTACCCCTTCCCATCTGCTCTCTGGGCCCCCCTGTGTACCCTTCCCATCTGCTCTCTGGGCCCCCCTGTGTACCCTTCCCATCTGCTCTCTGGGCCCCCCTGTGTACCCTTCCCATCTGCTCTCTGCGCCCCCCTGTGTACCCCTTCCCATCTGCTCTCTGGGCTCCCCTGTGTACCCCTTCCCATCTGCTCTCTGGGCCCCCCTGTGTACCCCTTCCCATCTGCTCTATGGGCCCCCCTGTGTACCCCTTCCCATCTGCTCTCTGGGCCCCCCTGTGTACCCCTTCCCATCTGCTCTCTGGGCTCCCCTGTGTACCCCTTCCCATCTGCTCTCTGGGCCCCCCTGTGTACCCCTTCCCATCTGCTCTCTGGGCTCCCCTGTGTACCCCTTCCCATCTGCTCTCTGGGCCCCCCTGTGTACCCCTTCCCATCTGCTCTCCGGGCCCCCCTGTGTACCCCTTCCCATCTGCTCTGTGGGCTCCCAAGTGTACCCCTTCCCATCTGCTCTCTGGGCCCCCCCGTGTACCCCTTCCCATCTGCTCTCCGGGCCCCCCTGTGTACCCCTTCCCATCTGCTCTCTGGGCCCCCCTGTGTACCCCTTCTCATCTGCTCTCCGGGCCCCCCTGTGTACCCCTTCCCATCTGCTCTCCGGGCCCCCCCTGTGTACCCCTTCCCATCTGCTCTCTGGGCTCCCCTGTGTAACCGTGAAACTGTGTTTTTATGGGCATGCATGCACACGGGTGGTTGGAGGGGGGTGGGTGCTTTTATGTTTTATTATTTATTTTATTAAAGTTTATTTTATTTTTTTTACATTTTTTCTATTTAACTGTATTGCTATCACAAGGTGCTAACAAGCCCCCCCTGTTTGATAACATTCGGCAGGTGACAGATTCTCTTTATGAAGACAGGTCAGGCTAGTGGTCAGTGTGGGAGGTCAGGCTGGGGGTCAGTGTGGGAGGTCAGGCTAGGGGTCAGTGCGGGAGCTCAGGCTAGGGGTCAGTGTGGGAGGTCAGGCTAGGGGTCAGTGCGGGAGGTCAGGCTAGGGGTCAGTGTCTGCTCTCTGGGCTCCCCTGTGTACCCCTTCCCATCTGCTCTCTGGGCCCCCCTGTGTACCCTTCCCATCTGCTCTCTGGGCTCCCCTGTGTACCCCTTCCCATCTGCTCTCTGGGCCCCCCTGTGTACCCTTCCCATCTGCTCTCTGCGCCCCCCTGTGTACCCCTTCCCATCTGCTCTCTGGGCTCCCCTGTGTACCCCTTCCCATCTGCTCTCTGGGCCCCCCTGTGTACCCCTTCCCATCTCTCTCTGGGCCCCCCTGTGTACCCCTTCCCATCTGCTCTCTGGGCCCCCCTGTGTACCCCTTCCCATCTGCTCTCTGGGCTCCCCTGTGTACCCCTTCCCATCTGCTCTCTGGGCCCCCCTGTGTACCCCTTCCCATCTGCTCTCTGGGCTCCCCTGTGTACCCCTTCCCATCTGCTCTCTGGGCCCCCCTGTGTACCCCTTCCCATCTGCTCTCCGGGCCCCCCTGTGTACCCCTTCCCATCTGCTCTCTGGGCTCCCCTGTGTACCCCTTCCCATCTGCTCTCTGGGCCCCCCCGTGTACCCCTTCCCATCTGCTCTCCGGGCCCCCCTGTGTACCCCTTCCCATCTGCTCTCTGGGCCCCCCTGTGTACCCCTTCTCATCTGCTCTCCGGGCCCCCCTGTGTACCCCTTCCCATCTGCTCTCCGGGCCCCCCCTGTGTACCCCTTCCCATCTGCTCTCTGGGCTCCCCTGTGTAACCGTGAAACTGTGTTTTTATGGGCATGCATGCACACGGGTGGTTGGAGGGGGGTGGGTGCTTTTATGTTTTATTATTTATTTTATTAAAGTTTATTTTATTTTTTTTACATTTTTTCTATTTAACTGTATTGCTATCACAAGGTGTTAACAAGCCCCCCCTGTTTGATAACATTCGGCAGGTGACAGATTCTCTTTATGAAGACAGGTCAGGCTAGTGGTCAGTGTGGGAGGTCAGGCTAGGGGTCAGTGTGGGAGGTCAGGCTAGGGGTCAGTGCGGGAGGTCAGGCTAGGGGTCAGTGTGGGAGGTCAGGCTAGGGGTCAGTGCGGGAGGTCAGGCTAGGGGTCAGTGCGGGAGCTCAGGCTAGGGGTCAGTGCGGGAGGTCAGGCTAGGGGTCAGTGCGGGAGGTCAGTCTGGGGGTCAGTGTGGGAGGTCAGGCTGGGGGTCTGTGTGGGAGGTCAGGCTGGGGGTCAGTGCGATAGGTCGGGCTGGGGGTCAGTGCGGGAGGTCAGTGCGGGAGGTCAGGCTAGGGGTCAGTGCGGGAGGTCAGGCTAGGGATCAGTGAGGGAGGTCAGGCAGGGGGTCAGTGAGGGAGGTCATGCTGGGGGTCATTGCGGGAGGTCAGACTAGGGGTCAGTGCGGGAGGTCAGGCTAGGGGTCAGTGCGGGAGGTCAGGCTGGGGGTCATTGCGGGAGGTCAGGCTGGGGATCATTGCGGGAGGTCAGGCTGGGGGTCAGTGCGGGAGGTCAGGCTGGGGGTCATTGCGGGAGGTCATGCTGGGGGTCAGTGCGGGAGGTCAGGCTGGGGGTCAGTGAGGGAGGTCATGCTAGGGGTCAGTGCGGAAGGTCAGGCTGGGGGTCAGTGAGGGAGGCCAGGCTGGGGGTCAGTGAGGGAGGTCAGGCTGGGGGTCAGTGCGATAGGTCGGGCTGGGGGTCAGTGCGGGAGGTCAGGCTGGGGGTCAGTGCAGGAGGTCAGGCTAGGGGTCAGTGAAGGAGGTCAGGCTAGGGGTCAGTGAGGGAGGTCATGCTGGGGGTCAGTGCGGGAGGTCAGGCTGGGGGTCATTGCGGGAGGTCATGCTGGGGGTCAGTGCGGGAGGTCAGGCTGGGGGTCAGTGCGGGAGGTCAGGCTGCAGATTCGGGCGGAGCTCTGGATTGGAGCCCTCCAGGTTGCTGGAATGCAACAGGGCAAGTGCTTTCCAACCCCAGAGCAACGGGCCAGTGAACAACGGGAGTTACGGATGGCATTCCTGGGAGAGCGGCCCCAGGAGCAATGGGTGACTGAGTTGGACAGGTTGGACCAGCAGGAGATAGAGCTGGACAATCGTTATCGGGCTCTGCAATGGCACGCAGAGGAGGGATATTTAGGGGAGACAACAGGAATGCTCTTTGGAGGGATAGGACTTTGGCGGCCCTGGATTGCTGTGGGAGAGCCTTACAGATTGTTTTGTGTTTGGCGATGAAGGGGAACCTGACCTTGAGGACCTGCGAGAATACAGAGAGGTTATGCTTGGTCTTTCAGGGGTCTCAGAGCTCAAACCTGATCTGGATTATTTGCTGAAGAAGGAACAGCATCTGGAAAGGGCATACAGGAAACTTCTAGAACGCGTTCAGCACCATGCCAGAGAATCGGCAGTGGAAACTCCGGAGATTGCCGTCCCCAAACCTGAAGTGCTGACAACAGGGAAGAGCTTTGCTAACCTCTGCCCAACACCAACAGCAGCTTCAGCATTCCTGAGAGAAGAGGCAGTCGGCCTTTCTCCCACTATACTGACAGACATGGGATTTTCTGCAGCAGCATCGGTGGAGTTACCAGAAACTTCTCCAGCTGAAGCGCTGGCCACCGGACAGAGGGTCCAAGACCGCTGCCCTACACCTGTGGCGGTTCCGGAGGCCCAGGGTGAGAAGGAGATGGTCACTTCCCAGTAGGGATGAGCTTTGAGTTCGAGTCGAACCCATGTCTATGTCCACTGAATCAGTCTTGGATCACCAGCTACCAAGCCCCTGATGCTGATATAACTGATTGATTTTTTGTTTTTAATGTGAGATGTGAGACTGCCTATGCTGATGCTGAGCAGGGCCGATCCTAGGGTCACAGACGCCTGGGTGCAGAAATATTTCTGGCGCCCCCACGTGGGTGTGGTCATCTTACCAACTCCTCCCCTTTACAAATGTTACTATGGCAACGACTCAAACACAGAGATGCTCCCCTAAGAAGTCCTCATTACCCTAGGATCTTCCCATGATCTTTTAACAATAAAGAAAATACAGGAAGAGTGTACACTAATGAGACCTGGAGGGGAGTCTCTCTGATGCACACAGAGGGCTGTCTGTTAGAGAATCTGTTAGAAAGAGCCCCCAGACATAATACAGGAGACGGTCAGAGACTGTAGACATGATACAAGAGACGGTCAGAGACTGCAATCATGGTACAGGAGATGGTCAGAGACTGCAATCATAGTACAGGAGATGTTCAGAGACTGCAGACATGCTACAAGAGATGGTCAGAGACTGCAGACATGTTACAAGTGATGGTCAGAGACTGCAATCATAGTACAGGAGATGCTCAGAGACTGCAGACATAATACAGAAGATGGTCAGAGACTGCAGACATGTTACAAGAGATGGTCAGAGACTGCAGACATGTTACAAGAGATGGTCAGAGACTGCAGACATGTTACAAGAGATGGTCAGAGACTGAGGACATGATACAGGAGATGATCAGAGACTGCAGACATGTTACAAGAGATGGTCAGAGACTGCAGACATGTTACAAGAGATGGTCAGAGAATGCGGACATATTACAGGAGATGATCAGAGACTGCAGACATATTACAGGAGATGGTCAGAGACTGCAGACATACTACAGGAGATGGTCAGAGACTGCAGACATATTACAGGAGACAGTCAGGGACTGCAGACATGATACAAGAGATGGTCAGAGACTGGAGATATAATACAGGAGATGGTCAGAGACTGCAGACATAGTACAGGAGACAGTCAGAGAATGCAGACATGATACAAGAGATGGTCAGAGACTGCAGACATGATACAGGAGATGATCAGAGACTGCAGACATAGTACAGGAGATGATCAGAGACTGCAGACATGATACAAGAGATGGTCAGAGACTGCAGTTCCTATAGATGTTAGTAGATATTGGCCGATCGGCCCTCTCACCTGACCCAGCGATACAGCAACAACGGTTCCTCTGATCAGGAGTCAGCTCACTCTGAATTGCTTGTGGCGACTCCGCTGAGTAGCACCCAGATCTGTATTCTGGCAATGACTCCATTCCTTTCTCCACCAGGGATGGCGCCAGGCTGTGTGGCTTTCCCTCTGGTGGCACAGGTCAGCGGGGTTCTCTCTCTGATGGTGTTCCCTCAGCACTGTCCTCTCCCTCTGGAGTCCTGGGTGTACTTCCCTGAAAGCTTTCTCGGACTCCTGGCTCTCTCTCTCTCTCCCATTCAGCTGAGCATGCTGTGTGGGCTGCAGTTTCCGTGTTACAGTGGGGCTGCCAGTCCTCGGTACTACATGTCCCACAATCCTCCTCTTTGCTCCTTTTTTTTTCTTCCCTGGCCGATATGAAGGCGGGGGGAAGAAACATAGTGCGCCGCTCACTAGTACAGCAGCGCGCGCGAAGAGGAGAGGGTGTCACCTGGTGCGGTAAAACATGGTATCACCCCCCTCCACCAACTATAGTCGCCCCTCAGTACAGATCCCCCTCCACTAAGTATAGACCCCCCTCCGTCAGTGCAGACCCCTCCCTCAGTATAGACCCCCCATCAGTATAGACCCCCCCAGGACAAAACACCCCCCTCTATCAGTATAGACCCCCCTCAGGACAAACCAACCACCCCTCCATTAGTACAGAACCCCCTCAGGACAACCCACCCCTCCTCCATTAGTACAGACCCCCCCTGAACAAACCACCCCCCTCCATTAGTGCAGACCCCCCTCAGGACAAACCACCCCCCTCCATTAGTACAGAACCATCCCCCTCCATTAGTACAGACCCCCCCAAAACAAACCAACCCCCTCCATTAGTACAGACCCCTCTAAAACAAACCACCCCCCCTCCATTAGTACAGACCCCCCAGAACAAACCACCCCCTCCATTAGTACAGACCCCCGGGACAAACCACCCCCTCTCCATTTGTACAGACCCCCCGGGACAAACCACCCCCCCCTCCATTAGTACAGACCCCCCGGGACAAACCACCCCCCCTCCATTAGTACAGACCCCCAGAACAAACCACCCCCCTCCATTAGTACAGAGCCCTCAGGACAACCCCCCCTTCATTAGTACAGACCCCCCAGAACAAACCACCCCCCTCCATTAGTACAGACCCCCCCAGACAAACCACCCCCCTACATTAGTACAGACCCCCCAGAACAACCCACCCCCCTCCATTAGTACAGACCCCCAGGACAAACCACCCCCTCCATTAGTACAGACCCCCGGGACAAACCACCCCCCTCCATTAGTACAGACCCCCCCGGACAAACCACCCCCCTCCATTAGTACAGACCCCCAGGACAAACCACCCCCTACATTAGTACAGACCCCCCCGGACAAACCACCCCCCTCCATTAGTACAGATCCACCCAAGACAAACCACCCCCCTTTATTAGTATAGACCCCGCTAGGACAACCCCCCCTTCATTACACAGGAGGAGGAGAGCTGGAACACATCGGGCACAGACCCCCCCGTGATGTCACTGCGCGGCTGGTCTCTCTGCACACAGAGACACAGCCGCTACGATCTGTGGCTGGTTCTGCTCTCCTCTGACAGGAGGAGGGAGGGGGGGATGGCTGGGCTTCGGCAAGAGACAGCGATGGCGGGGGCTGCGGTGACCGGTGGAAAGAGCCGCCTACGGACATGGAGAGGAGGAGAAGGTGGGAGGGGAGCACTCTGGCGCTTCAGCGCCCCCACCTCTGTGGGGCCCGGGTGCACTGCACCCCGTGCACCCTGGCCAGGACCGGCCCTGATGCTGAGTGACTATCCTGTTATGCTGAGTGACTATCCTCTTCCTCCTCAATCATCACGCTGATAGCTTGTATAGAACATTTTTGGTTCTGGGCTCCACCACCAGTGCCTAAGGCCCAATTTTTCAGCCCCTGTTTAACAGGGGCATGTAATTACAATTTTTGATGGAATATTTTGCAGCAGGGCTCGTTCCTGCATTCCAACTAGAGTGCCTGTAAGGGGTTGCAGTGTTGTGGCACCAGCACCAGTGCCTAAGGCCCAATTTTTCTGCCCCTGTTCAACAGGGACATGTAATTACAATTCTTGATCTAATATTTCACAGCAGGGCCCTGTGGGGGCTTACAGTGTTGTGGCCACAACAACACCTAAGGCCCAAATTTCTGCTGAGTATATAGGGCAGGCCCCTACTTTCAAACATCCAACTTACAAACGACTCCTACTTGCAAACGGAAGGAGACAACAGGAAGTGAGATGAAATCTACCCCTAGGAAGGGAAATTCTCTCCTGTAAGAGTTAATATGGGAAAAAAAAATTCTCCTCCCCACTGATGCTTTCCAATCCTTGTTTCACTAAAACCCCCAAATTTTCTAAAAACATTTTTCATTGGGACAGAAAGTGAGGTGAAATCTTCTGAAGAGGAGGAAAGACAGCAAAACAAATGTCACAGGGGTGATAACCCTTCCCTATGTTTTCCAAAAAGCTTAAAAAAGATTTTTTGGCTGGAGCTAAACACGTTAAAAATGTACCCGTTCAAAATTACAAACAGATTCTACTTAACAACAAACCTACAGTCCCTGTCTTGTTTGCACCGCCTGTATACTGCTGTTCAGAGTATATAGGGCCTGGTGGCCCCACACCTTTCCTTATTTTAATTTGGGTGCGGGGTTCCCCTTAATATCCATACAAGACCCAAAGGGCCTGGTAATGGACTGGGGGGTACCCATGCCGTTTGTCTCACTGATTTTCATTCATATTGCCAGGACCCGACATGACATTAAACCCGCAAGCAGTTTTAAATGACTTTTATTTCTTTAGAAATGTCATTTTGCTGTCAGACTGTTCTAAACGCTGGAAACACGCGTCACTTTACAGGCATACTATAGACACCCCCCAGGTACGATATTTAAAGGAATATTTCACTTTTTTTTTCACTTTAAGCATCATTAAAATCACTTCTCCCGAAAAAACAGCCATTTTTAAATCTTTTTTTTTTGCATTGATCCATGTCCCCTGGGGCAGGACCCGGGTCCCCAAACACTTTTTAGGACAATAACTTGCATATAAGCCTTTAAAATGAGCACTTTTGGTTTCAAAATTTGAGTCCCATAGACGTCAATGGGGTTCTAAAGTTTGCGCAAACTTTCGGTCCGTTCGCAGGTTCTGGTGCGAACCGAACCGGGGGGTGTTTGGCTCATCCCTACTTCCCAGTAACAGATTAAGATCCAGGGGTAGAAGGGAGAGGAGGTGTTCGTCCTCTCTTCCCAACAGTTGGCCAGGGTGGAGGAAGCGATCTTTCCTCCCAAGCAAAGATCCATGCACCTGGTAGACAGTACCAAAGACTTGTCATCCCAGCAGCCAGATGAGAGTAAGGGAGATGGAGCAGCCGGCTCCCCTTCCCAGCAGCAGACGGCACCCCAGAATGATGCCACCAATCCAGCAGGAGAGCTGGCATCAGGGCCAGACATAACTAAGCTCTGCCCAGCACCAGTAACTTCTTCTTCATTCTGCGGACAGGCGATGGTGAATCTCTATCCCCAGACACCAGTTATAGAGATTGGGGATTTGATAGACTGTTCTGCAGAGGAAGAACAACCTGGTGAGCCTCCAGCAGAAGAGCTAATATCAGGGCCAAACTTCACTGAGCTCTGCCCAGCACCAACAGCAGTATCTGTGGAGTTACAAGAGACTCCTCCAGCTGAAGTGCTGGCCACCAGACAGAGGGTCCAAGTCCTCTGCCCTCCACCTGCGGCAGTTCCAGGGGCCCATGGTGAGAAGGTGACGGTCACTCCCCAACAGATAGCTGGAGTGGATGATGTGGGGTCCTCAGCTGAAGTGCTAACAGGGCAGAATGCTACTGGCCTTTACACACAACTGCAGCTTGAGCTGATATCGGAGGATGGGACTGTAGTCTCCACTCACAGCAACCCAGCAGAAGGGCTGGCAACAGGGCAGAATGCTGCTGGCCTCTTCCCTCAGATAACAGAGGAGGGAGTTCCTGTGGTAGTGGATGGGACTTCAGTCTCCACTAACACAACCCCAAAAATTGGTGCAGCACTGGGACAGGAGGATGTCAGTCACTGGGTGATTTTCACCTAACAAAAGTGGATGGGATTTCAGTCTCCACTTGTATACCCCAGGGATGGTGGGCAGTCAGCCCAGATCCCCAACAGCATGAGGGAGTGAGCCCAGTCACCCTGTCTTCTCTCCAGCGGCTAAAAGGACTCCAGGGAGAAGGGCCTGTCCAGGCCTCTCCCTAGTGGCGGGCGTGTTCTCTGAGAGAGGCAGAGGTTGGCTGGGTGAGTAATGATCTGTTTGGGACAATTTATTTGGGGTACTGTGTGGATACCGGCATTGGGGGACTGGAACTACTGACTAACTTTGGATTCATCCCGTCTGGGGTCTCCTCCTGTGTTAGTCTCCTGCCGAAAGGGGAGATGTGTGATGGGGGTTACTTTGGGTGGGGGGTTGTGGAACTCAGCTTACCTTGGAGAGCTCTGGAGACTCTGTGCCCAGCTCCCCCGGCCCCTCTTATGTGTAAATCACTCTGTGTCCATTAGGGGCGCAGGGTGACTGAGAACCCCACTATGATCTGTGATAGTCGGACTTGCTGTACAGCCACACTGGAATGTTGTATATATGTATATATTGTGTGTTGTCTCATGCTGTTGGACTCTTTGCTGGGATCGTTTGGGGGTGTGGTTGTATTCCATTGTTCTATTGTGTCTGTCTGCCTCAGAAGAAAGGTATATTATGGGATGTGTATCTCTGTGGGGGGGGGGGATTCCTCCAATAGCTCCCCCTGCTGATAAGACAGTTTACCCCGCCCTGAATCCAAGTGTGGGGGGGGGGGGGTGTCTCTGAGTTGCATATCTGTTGTAACATGTGCTTGAATAAATGGAGTCTGCTGTTTTTCACCCTAAACTGTGTTACAACTAGTGACTGGATGGGCTAAAGGGTCTTGGATAGTACTGGTTCTGGACAAAGGAAGCATTGATGGTGGACATAGTCCTGTTGAGGACAAAGGTTCGTCACACTGCACATGGCCAATTATCAGCAGTTCTTCATTAGGGTTGGGTGAATGTCACAAGCATTGAATTCTGCCCATATTTTGCTTATGTTGATTTCCTATGATTATCAGCTCCATCTAGTGGTCATAATATACATATTTTCCTGAAATATCTCAATCAGGCAAATACTACATTATGGCCATTAGATGGAGTTGATGATCATAGGAAATCAACATAAGCAAAATATGTTCAGAATTCGAGGGGGCTGGGTGAAGGCTTGTGACATTCATCCAGCAAAAATTTTTATACACAGACCCCTAATGAAGGACCATTGATGATTGGCTATGTGCAGTAATCAGAATGTTCCTCTGTCAAAGTTTGCTGCAAATTGGAGGAACAAAGAAACACATTCCACCATCAACAGCCCTAAAATGACCACTTCATGTGTTTCTCCTGATAGATCATCATTGCACCAACCA
This sequence comes from Lithobates clamitans, assembly GCA_037952925.1. Taxonomy (NCBI): domain Eukaryota; kingdom Metazoa; phylum Chordata; class Amphibia; order Anura; family Ranidae; genus Lithobates; species Lithobates clamitans. The sequence continues at coordinate 1,068,859 of JBBGZY010001081.1, read as the reverse complement.
GGATGAGTCATCTCGGGAGAATTATAACCATCTTCTGCCTGTTCATCCTGAAGGTGAAGGCGGAGGTATGTATTATGGGATGTCTGGGTTATTTCTTTTTCTCACCTTCTTAAAGGGATTGTGCTCTCTGAGTCTCTCAAATCTTTCAGACTTGGCATAGCACTGGTATGGACATTATTGTCCTCCTAAAAAAACTGGTGTGTGGTTTGCTTTGGCACAGTCCTTACACCAACCCCAGATCTCAAATCAACCCCAAAACTCTGTCTAATCCTTTCAAATCCTATTCTAAATCCTGAATATCAGTGCAAACTATTATCTATTATTCATAACATTAGCCCTACATAACCTCCAAACCCTGACCCTCAAGGTAACCTCAACCTTTACTCTAAACCACAATTTAATTGGAATCCCAGAAAACAAACCCAACACCTAATCTTTCATCTCCTCAATCCTAATCTTTATTTTTTAAATACCTAAATATAACTCTACACATCCCATAAAACCTGAACATACAATCTAACAAGACCAAACCCAAACCAAACCCAACCCAAACTAAAACTAAGAAACACAACCCAACTCAACCAAAAACCTACAAACCCAACCCAACACAGACAAACCAAACCCAAAACCAACAAACCCAACGCAGACCAAAACCATCCAAACAAAACCAAACCCAACCCAACCCAAAACTGAAAAACCCATCCTAACTCAAAACCGACAAACCCAACACCGACAAATCAAGCCCAAATCCGACAAACAAAACTCAGCCCAAAGCCATACAAACCAAACCCAACCCAACCCAAAGCCAACCAAACCCAACCCAAAATCAATCAAACCCAACCCAACCCAAAACTGACAAACCCAACCCACCCCAACCCAAAACCGAAAAACCAAACCCAACACAATCCAAAACTGACAAACCCAACCCAAAACCAACCAAACTGAACCCAAAACCGACCAAACCAAACCCAAGTTACTCTAACTCGAAATCTGGTAAATGCCTGAAATAAATAAAATAAGGAAGCCAACACCCTCTGCTGATGGATAAGCTTTTGAAAGTTTATTTCGAAGAGAAGAGTTACAAAGTGGAAGTACAGAGAGTTACAAAGTAGTAAAGAATAACACAAAGAGAGATAAGCATAACCTTAGAGGTCTGACATAGTTGATTGTCAAAAACCATCTTTACAGAAGCACAAGCTTTTTAGCACAGTTGCCACATAAGATCGCCCTGAAGCATGAACCCCATTAAGAATCTGCATAAACCGAATAACAAGAAACATTAATTTCTGTTATCTAGGAACACCTCATCAGCAACCGCTCTAGAATGTTAGGCGACTCTGCCCCTCCACAGACTGCACAGGACCTTCCATGGTCATTGTAACATCACATTCCAAGGCCTACTATCTTCTTGGAAAGCAAAAGACATTCTAGCAAGTGGATGTGTTATTATATAGAGAAACTATCATGAGCACCTAATATTGTCATGTATCCGTCAGTAATGTATAAAATAATCATTTTTAACTCCTAACTAAAAAAAGTAACCTCCAATCCTATACCTCAGTGGTTCCCAACTTCAGCTCCAAGTACCCAGGCCATGTTTTCAGGAGTTCCTCAAACTTTTACAGGTGCTTTAAATCAATGCCATCGGCTTGGTATTTATGAGAGGTATTTTATCTAAGGGGAGATTCCCAAAACACGGACTGTTAGGTGTACATGAAGACTGAGGTTGGGAACCACTGCTACACCCAATCCTATCCCCTGTGTGGTATTGGGGAGATTATACTCATGTGGTAGGTGCTGTTTTATTGGGTTGCGCCAGTCCAAACTGTATTCTAGGGTGTGGCAGCACTTAATAAATAAAATGGAAAGTTCACATAGACATCAGTTGCCCACATAGGGGTTCTTCCACATCAATGTGAACATACGGAGCCACCTGGCTCCCTTGTTGGCAGCACGACTGCTATTCTTACCAGTCCCTCTGATTGTACACCCCCATAGGAGCCCACCTGACTCCTGGAATGAGACCTCCTGTCTCCTGGCTGCTGGCTGGGGCACTTCTGTCCCCTCGGTGAGACCTCCTGTCTCCTGGCTAGGGCACCTTTGACCCCTGGGGGAAACCTGTCTCTGAGATGCTTGCTGGGGCACCTCTGACCCATGGGTGAGACCTCCTGTCTCCTGCTGGGGCACTTCTGACCCCTGGGTGAGACCTCCTGTCTCCTGGCTAGGGCATTTCTGACCCCTTGGTGAGAACTCTTGACTGCTAGTTTGGTCACTTCTGACCACTGGGTGAGACCTCCTGTCTCTTGAATCCTGGCTGGGGCATCTCTGACCCCTGGGTGAGACCTCCTGGCTTTTGACTCCTGACTGGGGCACCTCTGACCCCTGGGCTGGACCTCCTGTCTCTTGGCTCCTGGCTGGGGCACCTCTGACCCTTGGGTGAGACCTTCTGCCTCCTAAACTGGGAGCGGTCTCCAAACTGGGAGACCTAAGCTATCTTCAAACCTGAGTGTATAATGACCAAATGACCCTGCACACCTGTGTACTCAGACAGGTAAAATCCAGACACAGGATTGAAGGTTCCGATCCAGAACTACAGAATGCAGAGAAAACCAAAAACACAGCTTTCTCCACTCAGAAACTATAGTCCGGTACCTCACATTAGTTCTCAATGTGAATGCTGCCTCAGATTCTCCTCCATTGTCACAGTGACAACGTCTCGCTCTGTCACACCTGTCAAACATTACTTTATAGCTAGCCCTACATAGCCCCTAGGCTCCAACCTGCAACCCAGCCCAAGCATAGCCAATGTTACTCACCATAACCACCTATACCTCATAACACAAACCCAAATCAACCGACCCCCTAATACAAAACCCTAACATACTCTAAAACATAAACCTAACTAAAACCCCCAACCTAAGCCTAACCCTTCATTCCTATTAACCTAAACTCTAAATTTTAACCTGAAACCTTCACCTACCCTGTAAAGCGTAACCCCTAGCCATAACCATTGAAAAGAGACAATGCTGCATTTGTTGGAGGACTCAGAAAGATACAATTGCTAAAATGCTTTTTTGCTCATCAAAAGGAAGAAGTCCTTGAAGAGTTAGGCCTTGCGGAAAAAGCTTTCGATGACCAATACTTGGGCTGCCGCCAAGCCATGGAGGACCAGATTAAAACACAAGGCATTTTCAAGGCTGAAATGTCCGCCAACAAGGATTTCCGGAGAGCCTGGAATGAAGCGGAGAAGATATGGGATCAGAAAAGGGAGGATTCGGATGACCTTCATCTCCCTGAAGGTTTCAGTGACCTCCATGCAGTCGCTATAGTGGCCTACACGGGTTTTATTCGAACAAGGTTTAACGAAGCGGTGAAGTCCGCGGGGAAATCGTACAGAGCTTATATGGATGATTTCCACTTTAAATTCCTGCACTATTATCTGACGGTGGCTCTGCAGCTCTTATACAAAGACTGCGAGGGGGAAAACCATATTACGTATCAAGGCTACGAAGACCTTCTGTACTGGTTGCCCAGTGGAACCACCAGGGTCAAGTTTGGTCACTTTCTCCATACGTCTTCCAGTCAGTCTGAAGCCTTCCAGGCGGGGAACACCTCGTTCTTTACTGTGCTGGGCTGCTCTGGGGTCCCCGTAGACAGGTTCTCAGAGTATCCGCATGAAGAGGAGGTGGTGTTCCCGGGTTATGAAGTTTTTACCGTCATGCAAACTCCGGGAGAACTTAATGAGTTCTATCTGCACAGCACAGGAAGGTGGTGCAGTAACTTCAACTGTGCACTTATTCAAGGTAGGTATCGGTGCCTCCACTACATACAACCCCAAATCTAGTAGTATGCTCATATTGTACCCAAGCCAATCAGGAACATTTGGAGTTCAAGATTTCTAGAACTAGGGTCCACTCCTGGTCCACCCCTTTTATTCATTGGTTTGCAGTTCTTTTACGATCATTGAGGCTCAGCATGAGGGCATTACCTTGGGTGGTCTGCATACAAATGCAACCTAGGAATGCCCAGCAAGGATTGGCTGTCCCTTGCCAGCATGCTGTAGAGAAAAGAGAGCTCCAAACTTTCCAAACAGAGGGCCAGTTCACTGTCCTTAAGACTTTAGGGGGGCTGGACTGTAGCTAGTGGGAGTAGAAAATGTCCTGGCATAAGTGGAAGCAAACAATGCCCCATCATTAATGTCATTGGGAGGAATTGTGCCCCATTGTTGGTGTCGGTGGTAAGTATAGTGCCCCATCATTGGTATCAGTGGGATGAATAGTGCCCCATTATTGGTTTCAGTGGGATGAATAGTGCCCCATCATTGGTTTCAGTGGGAGGAATAGCGCCCCGTGTTTGGGGTCAGTGGGAGGAATAGTGTCCCATCATTGGTGCCAGTGGCGGAAATAATGCCCTATCATTGGTGTCACTGGAAATAATTGTGCCCCATTGTTGGAGTCAGTAGAAGAAATAGTATGCCAAAGGCCAAATAAACAAAAAAGCAAATGGCTGCATCCAGCCCCCAGGTTGTATTTGGAGACCATCGGTGTACTTAGCACAGGGATGGTGGGAACCCCTCATAATGGGCACAGCGGGTGTACAGACCCGGGAACTCAGCACAGGGATGGTGGGAACCCCTCATAATGGGCACAGCGGGTGTACAGACCCGGGAACTCAGCACAGGGATGGTGAGAACCCCTCATAATGGGCACAGTGGGTGTACAGACCCGGGAACTCAGCACAAGGATGGTGGGAACCCCTCATAATGGGCACAGCGGGTGTACAGACCCGGGAACTCAGCACAGGGATGGTGAGAACCCCTCATAATGGGCACAGTGGGTGTACAGACCCGGGAACTCAGCACAGGGATGGTGGGAACCCCTCATAATGGGCACAGCGGGTGTACAGACCCGGGAACTCAGCACAGGGATGGTGAGAACCCCTCATAATGGGCACAGTGGGTGTACAGACCCGGGAACTCAGCACAGGGATGGTGAGAACCCCTCATAATGGGCACAGCGGGTGTACAGACCCCGGAACTCAGCACAGGGATAGTGAGAACCCCTCATAATGGGCACAGTGGGTGTACAGACCCGGGAACTCAGCACAGGGATGGTGAGAACCCCTCATAATGGACACAGCGGGTGTACAGACCCGGGAACTCAGCACAGGGATGGTGGGAACCCCTCATAATGGGCACAGCGGGTGTACAGACCCGGGAACTCAGCACAGGGTTGGTGGGAACCCCTCATAATGGACACAGCAGGTGTACAGACTCAGGAACTCAGCACAGGGATGGTGGGAACCCCTCATAATGGGCACAGCGGGTGTACAGACCCGGGAACTCAGCACAGGGATGGTGGGAACCCCTCATAATGGGCACAGCGGGTGTACAGACCCGGGAACTCAGCACAGGGATGGTGGGAACCCCTCATAATGGGCACAGCGGGTGTACAGACCCGGGAACTCAGCACAGGGATGGTGAGAACCCCTCATAATGGGCACAGCGGGTGTAACGACCCGGGAACGCAGCACAGGGATGGTGGGAACCCCTCATAATGGGCACAGCGGGTGTACAGACCCGGGAGCTCAGCACAGGGATGGTGGGAACCCCTAATAATGGGCACAGCGGGTGTACAGACCCGGGAACTCAGCACAGGGATGGTGAGAACCCCTCATAATGTGCACAGCGGGTGTACAGACCCGGGAACTCAGCACAGGGATGGTGAGAACCCCTCATAATGGGCACAGCAGGTGTACAGACCCGGGAACTCAGCACAGGGATGGTGAAAACCCCTCATAATGAGCACAGAGGGTGTACAGACCCGGGAACTCAGCACAGGGATGGTGGGAACCCCTCATAATGGGCACAGCGGGTGTACAGACCCGGGAACTCAGCACAGGGATGGTGGGAACCCCTCATAATGGGCACAGAGGGTGTACAGACCCGGGAACTCAGCACAGGGATGGTGGGAACCCCTCATAATGGGCACAGCGGGTGTACAGACCCGGGAACTCAGCACAGGGATGGTGAGAACCCTTCATAATGGGCACAGCGGGTGTACAGACCCGGGAACTCAGCACAGGGATGGTGGGAACCCCTCATAATGGGCACAGCGGGTGTACAGACCCAGGAACTCAGCACAGGGATGGTGGGAACCCCTCATAATGGGCACAGCGGGTGTACAGACCCGGGAACTCAGCACAGGGATGGTGGGAACCCCTCATAATGGGCACAGCGGGTGTACAGACCCGAGAACTCAGCACAGGGATGGTGGGAACCCCTCATAATGGGCACAGCGGGTGTACAGACCCGGGAACTCAGCACAGGGATGGTGAGAACCCCTCATAATGGGCACAGCGGGTGTACAGACCCGGGAACTCAGCACAGGGATGGTGGGAACCCCTCATAATGGGCACAGCGGGTGTACAGACCCGGGAACTCAGCACAGGGATGGTGAGAACCCCTCATAATGGGCACAGCGGGAGTACAGACCCGGGAACTCAGCACAGGGATGGTGGGAACCCCTCATAATGGGCACAGCGGGTGTACAGACCCGGGAACTCAGCACAGGGATAGTGGGAACCCCTCATAATGGGCACAGCGGGTGTACAGACCCGGGAACTCATCACAGGGATGGTGGGAACCCCTCATAATGGGCACAGCGGGTGTACAGACCCAGGAACTCAGCACAGGGATGGTGAGAACCCCTCATAATGGGCACAGCGGGTGTACAGACCCGGAAACTCAGCACAGGGATGGTGAGAACCCCTCATAATGGGCACAGCGAGTGTACAGACCCGGGAACTCAGCACAGGGATGGTGAGAACCCCTCATAATGGGCACAGCGGGTGTACAGACCCGGGAACTCAGCACAGGGATCGTGAGAACCCCTCATAATGGGCACAGCGGGTGTACAGACCCGGGAACTCAGCACAGGGATGGTGAGAACCCCTCATAATGGGCACAGCGGGTGTACAGACCCGGGAACTCAGCACAGGGATGGTGGGAACCCCTCATAATGGGCACAGCGGGTGTACAGACCCGGGAACTCAGCACAGGGATGGTGAGAACCCCTCATAATGGGCACAGCGGGTGTACAGACCTGGGAACTCAGCACAGGGATGGTGGGAACCCCTCATAATGGGCACAGAGGGTGTACAGACCCGGGAACTCAGTACAGGGATGGTGAGAACCCCTCATAATGGGCACAGCGGGTGTACAGAGCCAGGAACTCAGCACAGGGATGGTGAGAACCCCTCATAATGGGCACAGCGGGTGTACAGACCCGGGAACTCAGCACAGGGATCGTGAGAACCCCTCATAATGGGCACAGCAGGTGTACAGACCTGGGAACTCAGCACAGGGATCGTGAGAACCCCTCATAATAGGCACAGCGGGTGTACAGACCCGGGAACTCAGCACAGGGATGGTGAGAACCCCTCATAATGGGCACAGCGGGTGTACAGACCTGGGAACTCAGCACAGGGATGGTGAGAACCCCTCATAATGGGCACAGCGGGTGTACAGAGCCAGGAACTCAGCACAGGGATCGTGAGAACCCCTCATAATGGGCACAGCGGGTGTACAGACCTGGGAACTCAGCACAGGGATGGTGGGAACCCCTCATAATGGGCACAGAGGGTGTACAGACCCGGGAACTCAGCACAGGGATGGTGGGAACCCCTCATAATGGGCACAGCGGGTGTACAGACCCGGGAACTCAGCACAGGGATGGTGAGAACCCTTCATAATGGGCACAGCGGGTGTACAGACCCGGGAACTCAGCACAGGGATGGTGGGAACCCCTCATAATGGGCACAGCGGGTGTACAGACCCAGGAACTCAGCACAGGGATGGTGGGAACCCCTCATAATGGGCACAGCGGGTGTACAGACCCGGGAACTCAGCACAGGGATGGTGGGAACCCCTCATAATGGGCACAGCGGGTGTACAGACCCGAGAACTCAGCACAGGGATGGTGGGAACCCCTCATAATGGGCACAGCGGGTGTACAGACCCGGGAACTCAGCACAGGGATGGTGAGAACCCCTCATAATGTGCACAGCGGGTGTACAGACCCGGAAACTCAGCACAGGGATGGTGGGAACCCCTCATAATGGGCACAGCGGGTGTACAGACCCGGGAACTCAGCACAGGGATGGGGGGAACCCCTCATAATGGGCACAGCGGGTGTACAGACCCGGGAACTCAGCACAGGGATGGTGGGAACCCCTCATAATGGGCACAGCGGGTGTTCAGACCCGGGAACTCAGCACAGGGATGGTGGGAACCCCTCATAATGGGCACAGCGGGTGTACAGACCCGGGAACTCAGCACAGGGATGGTGGGAACCCCTCATAATGGGCACAGCGGGTGTACAGACCCGGGAACTCATCACAGGGATGGTGGGAACCCCTCATAATGGGCACAGCGGGAGTACAGACCCGGGAACTCAGCACAGGGATGGTGGGAACCCCTCATAATGGGCACAGCGGGTGTACAGACCCGGGAACTCAGCACAGGGATGGTGGGAACCCCTCATAATGGGCACAGCGGGTGTACAGACCCGGGAACTCATCACAGGGATGGTGGGAACCCCTCATAATGGGCACAGCGGGTGTACAGACCCAGGAACTCAGCACAGGGATGGTGAGAACCCCTCATAATGGGCACAGCGGGTGTACAGACCCGGAAACTCAGTACAGGGTTGGTGGTAACCCCCCATAATGGGCATAGACCAGGGAACTCAGCACCATCAGAGTACACTTCAGCAGTTGATCCAACCAATTTTAAAAATTTGAATTTCTATTTGTTAAACACTAGGTGAGCGCTCCAAAATTTCAGTGGATGATTGTATCAACTCAGGTAAGTGTTCTTTTATCCTTTTAGTATGGTGGTTTAACAAGCACCAACAGTTTTTGGTGCAGGTTTATTTTTTTTATTGGAGTTGAGTTGTGTTTTTGGAATAGTGTTGGGATTAGGTTGGGTTAAGGTTCAAATTAGGTTGAGGTTTATGGTTAATGTCAAGGTTAGGTTGGTTTTGAGGTATGGGATAGGTTTAGTTAAAGTTGGGATTAGGGCTTTGTTTGGTTTGGATTGGGGTTGGGGTTGTGGTTAGGTTGAGTTTGGGTTAAGCTCAAGGTTTTGAGTTTGGGTTAGTTTAGGATTGAGGGAAAGTTGGTTAAGGTTCCATTGAGGTTGGGATAGATTGTGTTAAGGTTGGGGTTATGACTCATGTTTATTTTGGATTAGAATAGCATTATTTTTAGGTTAAATTTGAGCTAGGTTGAGTGTTAGTATTAGGGTTAGGTTGGTTCATGGTTGGGTTACGGTTGGAGTTAGAGCTGTGTTTAATTTGGGTTAGGTTGAATTTGAGTTAGGCTGGGGGTTAGGTTGGTTTAGTGTTGACGATAGGTTCAATTGAAGTTAGGTTGAGTTAAGATTGGGGTTAGGTAGAGTTAGGTTTAAGGTTTGCTTGGGATAGGGATATGGTTAGATTAGCTCAATATTAAGAGTAGGTTGGGTTAAGATTTGTTAGGTTGATGGTTAGTCTTGAGGTTTTCTGAGGGTTAGGACTGGGGTTAGGTTGGGTTAGGATTAGGAATATGTTGGGTTAGGTTGGGACAGGAGTGAGCTAAAGTTGTGGTTTAGGTTGGGTTAGGGTTGGGGTTAGGGTTGGGGTTAGGTAGAGTTGTAGTTAGGTTGAGGTCTAAGGTTAGGTTGGGTTAATATTAGATTGGTTAGGATTGGGGATATGTTGGGTTAAGTTTGGGACAGGAGTGAGCTAAGGTCGAAGTTTAGGTTGGGTTAGGGTTAGGTGGAGTTGGAGTTAGGTTGAGGACTAAGGTAAGGCTGGGTTATGATCAGGGTTAGGTTGAATTTGAGTTAGGCTGTAGGTTAGGTTGGTTTAGGGTTGGGGATATGTTGGGTTGCGGTTGGGGTTGGGAATTAGTGGAAGTTTAGGGTTAATTTGAGAAAACATGTACGTAAACTAAAGTACCAAACCATCCATGCCTGTGATGTGTAGCAGAAGAACTGCACTCTTGGAATGGCGACAAACTACGGTACCTAAAAATCTCCATAGGCGACGCTTTAATTTTTTTTTTATACGGTTACCAGGTTAGAGTTACAGAGGAGGTCTGGTGCTAGAATTATTGCTCTCGCTCTGGCGATCGTGGCGATACCTCACATGTGTGGTTTGAACACCGTTTACATATGCGGGCGCAACTTCCGTATGCGTTTTCTTTGCTGCGCGAGCTCGCGGGGACATTTTTTTTCTTATTTATTTTATTTATTTTTATATTTATAAATTGTGTTTAAAAAAAAAATTTGATCACTTTTATTGCTGTCACAAGGAATGTAAACAGGTGGTGACAGGTATTCTTTATGGAGGGATCAGGGTACCCCCGATCCCTCCTTCGCACTTCAAAGTATTCAGATCTCCATTTTCGGCGATTCTGAATACTGTATATTTTTTTAAAACCGGCGCCATTGACAACCGAGTAAACGGGAAGTGACGTCATGACGTCGCTACCGTGTTTACTATTAGGAGGCTGGAACGAAGCCGCTTACGGCTTCGTTCCAGACTGTCACTAGCCGCTGGAGGCGGCGGATTGGTGATCGGGTCTCCCGGTGGATCAGGAGGCCCGGTAAGAGCGGCGGGAGGGGGGGGACGTCTCCTCCCGCTCCTCCAGTATAACAGCCGAGCGGCTTTTAGCTGCATCGGTTGTTATACCTGGATAGCCGATCGCCGTCTCTAAAAAACAGTACCGGGATGGTGCCTGCAGCTGCGGGCATCATCCCGGTATAACCCCCAAAAGCCGAGGCCGCACATCCGGCTACGCTCGGCGGGAAGGGGTTAAAGTTCTGTTGAGGTTGTGTGTACCCCATTTTCTGTTGGCATTCTCTCTTTCTGCTGATGAACTCATTACCTATATTGTGTTATTCTGTATTTTTGACATCCAGTTGGTGACCTCACGGGGCCTGACAGAGAGGTGTGGCTTCGAAACATGTCGGAGGTGGCTTTCAGTGCAGGTAAGGGGGCGTTACTATTACAAGATATAATCTATTTCTTACCCTAGCCCTAAACTTAACTTTAACCCGACCCCAAAGCCAACCTAGAAATGCAACCTAACACTTAAACTGAACCCAGAAACTCAACTTTACCCCTAAACCGAGACTGAGAACCTCAACCTAACCCAGAACAACAACCTCACCATTGAACCCAACATATAACTTCAACTTTGCCCCTCAATCTAATTTGGGACCTCAACCTCAAACTAAACCTAACCCAGAACCTCAACCTTACCCTTAAACCTAACCCAGAACCTCAACCTTACCCCTAAACCTAACATTAACCTTTCCCAAACCTAACCTAGACAATCAACTTAACTCCTAAACCTAATGCAGAAATTCAGCTTTACCCCTTAACCTAACTAAGAACCTCAACCTCACCTGGTACATCACTCTCACCCCCTAAACCTAACCTAGAACTTCATCTTTACCCCTAAATGTATTCCGGAACCTCAACCTTATTCTAAACCTAACCCAGAACCTCAATCCTATGCCTAAACCTAATCCAGAACCTCAATCTTGCCCCCAAACCTAGCCTATGACCTCAACTATACCCCTAAACCTCACCAAGAACCTCAGCTATACCCTAATCCTAACCTAAAACCTCAACTTTACCTCTAAATCTGAAGCAGAACCTCACCGTTATCCTTAAACCTATAACCTGAAACCCATCCTTAAACCTAAACTTTTCCCCTAAATCTACTCCGGAACCTCATCCCTAAACTGAACCCAGAACATCGACTTTACCCTTAAACCTAACCCGAAACCTCAGCCTTTCCCTTAAACCTAACTCATACCATCAACCTTACCCCTAAACCTAGCCAAGAATTTAACTTTACCCCTAAATATTAACATAACCTCAACTTTACTTCTAAACCTAACCTATAACTTGAAACCTTACCCCCAAACCAAACCTAGAAATTCAACATTACCCTTAAACCTAAAACAGAACTCAAACTTACCCCTAAATCGTAACCAGAACCTCAACTTTACCTTTAAACATAACCTATGACCTGAAACCCTACCCCCAAACCCAACCTAGAACTTCAAGTTTACCCCTAAATCTTAACCAGAACTTCAGCTTTACCTCTAAACCTAACCTATAACTTGAAACCTTACCCCCAAACCCAACCTAGAAAATCAACATTACCCTTAAACCTAAAACAGAACTCAAACTTACCCCTAAATCGTAACCAGAACCTCAACTTTACCTTTAAACATAACCTATGACCTGAAACCCTACCCCCAAACCCAACCTAGAACTTCAAGTTTACCCCTAAATCTTAAACAGAACTTCAGCTTTACCTCTAAACCTAACCTATAACTTGAAACCTTACCCCCAAACCAAACCTAGAAATTCAACATTACCCTTAAACCTAAAACAGAACTCAAACTTACCCCTAAATCGTAACCAGAACCTCAACTTTACCTTTAAACATAACCTATGACCTGAAACCCTACCCCCAAACTCAACCTAGAACTTCAAGGTTACTCCTAAATCTTAACCAGAACTTCAGCTTTACCTATAAACCTAACCTTTAACCTGAAACCCTACCCCCAAACCCAACCTAGAACCTCAAAGTTACCCTTAAATCTAAAATAGAACCTCAAACTTACCCCTAAATCATAACCAGAACCTCAACTTTACCTTTAAACCTCACCCATAACCTGCAACCCAACCTAGAACCTCAACGTTACCCCTAAATCTTAACCAGAACCTGAATCATACCCCTAAATCTTAACCAGAACCTCAACTTTACCTCTAAACCTAACCTATAACCTGAAACCCTACCCCCAAACCTAACCTAGAACCCCAATGTTACCTCTAAATCTACACCAGAACCTCAACCTAACCCTGAGGTGACCCTGGAAATTCTCCATTGTGTAGAACATGCCAACCCAATATCGAGATCCCCCGTGATCACACCGCCATCATACTACTGGATGATAACTATACAATGTATAAGTAGACTTCACAGTTCCAGCATCTTCGATCCACTTCCGTAAAGTAGAACCAAAGCCTAAACTTTCTTTTTTTTTCTTTTCATTTTGGATAGAGTAATGGAGGGTTATACACCCTGTCAGGTGTCCCCACTGGGGAGATTTCCCTTCACTTCCTGTTCCATATTCCCTTCACTTCCTGTCAGGTTTCATTGTTGCCATCTGTGTCCCCATTGGGGACATTTGCCTTCACTTCCTTTTCCAGAACAACAACAGGAAGTAAGAGGAAATCCTTCCAAGGTGAGTGTCAACAATAATAGTGTGCCCATTGGAAGATTTCCCCTCTATTCCTGCTTTGGGGACAACCCAAAATGTGGGATTTTCTTTCACTCGTTGATGTTGGTGGTCACCAGGATATATAGAGAGGGTGAATCTCCCTAACGGGGACACAGACAGCAGTAAAAGACCCAACGGGGGGTCTAACCTCTCTCCCCTCCATCTGAAAGAATAATCTACTTTCTCAGGTCCCCCATAGTTTGTACCCGATTCTGGTGACACCGTCCCAGCTGTGACAATGCCATGTCTGTGACTCTCCAGAGATTCAGCTCTGAACGATCGTGCGTTTTATTCCTGCAGGTCCCCCGGGGCCCGAGTTCTGCTCCGCCGCCGCCGGCCTCGCCTCGCTGATTGCAGCTGTTGTCACTTTCCTCTTTTTTGTATAATGTGAAAGATGATATTACGTCGAGTAAATAGATACCAAACATGTCACGCTTTATAATTGCACACATAATTCCACTGGAATGGCGACAAACTACGGTACCTAGAAATCTCCATAGGCGACGCTTTAAATTTTTTTTACGGTTACCAGGTTAGAGTTACAGAGGAGGTCTGGTGCTAGAATTATTGCTCTCGCTCTGACGATCGCGGCGATACCTCACATGTGTGGTTTGAACACAGTTTACATATGCGGCCGCGACTTCCATATGCGTTTTCTTTGCTGCGCGAGCTCGCGGGGGCGCTTTAAAAAACATTTTTTTTTCTTATTTATTTTATTTACTTTTATATTTATAAATTGTGTTTAAAAAAAAAAATTGATCACTTTTATTGCTGTCACAAGGAATGTAAACAACCCTTGTGACAGTAATAGGTGGTGACAGGTCCTCTAAAAGACCCCCGACCCCTCCTCTGCACTCCAAAGTATTCAGATCTCCATTTTCGGCGATTCTGAATACTGTATATTTTTTTAAAACCGGCGCCATCGGCAGCCGAGTAAACGGGAAGTGACGTCATGACGTCGCTACCGTGTTTACTATTAGGAGGCTGGAACGAAGCCGTTGGCATTCTCTCTTTCTGCTGATGAACTCATTACCTATATTGTGTTATTCTGTATTTTTGACATCCAGTTGGTAACCTCACGGGGCCTGACAGAGAGGTGTGGCTTCGAAACATGTCGGAGGTGGCTTTCAGTGCAGGTAAGGGGGCGTTACTATTACAAGATATAATCTATTTCTTACCCTAGCCCTAAACTTAACTTTAACCCGACCCCAAAGCCAACCTAGAAATGCAACCTAACACTTAAACTGAACCCAGGAACTCAACTTTACCCCTAAACCGAGACTGAGAACCTCAACCTAACCCAGAACAACAACCTCACCATTGAACCCAACATATAACTTCAACTTTGCCCCTAAATCTAATTTGGGACCTCAACCTCAAACTAAACCTAACCCAGAACCTCAACCTTACCCCTAAACCGAACATTAACCTTTCCCAAACCTAACCTAGACAATCAACTTAACTCCTAAACCTAACGCAGAAATTCAGCTTTACCCCTTAACCTAACTGAGAACCTCAACCTCACCTGGTACATCACTCTCACCCCCTAAACCTAACCTAGAACTTCATCTTTACCCCTAAATGTATTCCGGAACCTCAACCTTATTCTAAACCTAACCCAGAACCTCAACCCTATGCCTAAACCTAACCCAGAACCTCAATCTTGCCCCCAAACCTAGCCCATGACTTCAACTCTACCCCTAAACCTCACCAAGAACCTCAGCTATACCCTAATCCTAACCTAAAACCTCAACCTTACCTCTAAATCTGAACCAGAACCTCACCTTTATCCTTAAACCTATAACCTGAAACCTATCCTTAAACCTAAACTTTTCCCCTAAATCTACTCCGGAACCTCATCCCTAAACTGAACACAGAACATCAACTTTACCCTTAAACCTAACCCGGAACCTCAGCCTTTCCCTTAAACCTAACTCATAACATCAACCTTACCCCTAAACCTAGCCAAGAATTTAACTTTACCCCTAAATGTTAACATAACCTTAACGTTACCTCTAAACCTAACCTATAACTTGAAACCTTACCCCCAAACCAAACCTAGAAATTCAACGTTACCCTTAAACCTAAAACAGAACTCAAACTTTCCCCTAAATCGTAACCAGAACCTCAACTTTACCTTTAAACATCACTATGACCTGAAACCCTACCCCCAAACCCAACCTAGAACTTCAAGGTTACCCCTAAATCTTAACCAGAACTTCAGCTTTACCTATAAACCTAACCTTTAACCTGAAACCCTACCCCCAAACCCAACCTAGAACCTCAAAGTTACCCTTAAATCTAAAATAGAACCTCAAACTTACCCCTAAATCATAACCAGAACCTCAACTCTACCTTTAAACATAACCTATGACCTGAAACCCTACCCCCAAACCCAACCTAGAACTTCAAGGTTACCCCTAAATCTTAACCAGAACTTCAGCTTTACCTCTAAACCTAACCTTTAACCTGAAACCCTACCCCCAAACCCAACCTAGAACCTCAAAGTTACCCTTAAATCTAAAATAGAACCTCAAACTTCCCCCTAAATCATAACCAGAACCTCAACTTTACCTTTAAACCTAACCCATAACCTGAAACCCAACCTAGAACCTCAACGTTACCCCTAAATCTTAACCAGAACCTGAATCATACCCCTAAATCTTAACCAGAACCTCAACTTTACCTCTAAACCTAACCTATAACCTGAAACCCTACCCCCAAACCTAACCTAGAACCCCAATGTTACCTCTAAATCTACACCAGAACCTCAACCTAACCCTGAGGTGACCCTGGAAATTCTCCATTGTGTAGAACATGCCAACCCAATATCCGGATCCCCCGTGATCACACCGCCATCATACTACTGGATGATAACTATACAATGTATAAGTAGACTTCACAGTTCCAGCATCTTCAATCCACTTCCGTAAAGTAGAACCAAAGCCTAAACTTTCTTTTTTTTTCTTTTAATTTTGGATGGAGTAATGGAGGGTTATACACCCTGTCAGGTGTCCCCACTGGGGAGATTTCCCTTCACTTCCTGTTCCATATTGCCTTCACTTCCTGTCAGGTTTCATTGTTGCCATATGTGTCCCCATTGGGGACATTTGCCTTCACTTCCTTTTCCACAACTACAACAGGAAGTAAGAGGAAATCCTTCCAAGGTGAGTGTCAACAATAATAGTGTGCCCATTGGAAGATTTCCCCTCTATTCCTGCTTTGGGGACAACCCAAAATGTGGGATTTTCTTTCACTCGTTGATGTTGGTGGTCACCAGGATATATAGAGAGGGTGAATCTCCCTAACGGGGACACAGACAGCAATAAAAGACCCAACGGGGGGTCTAACCTCTCTCCCCTCCATCTGAAAGAATAATCTACTTTCTCAGGTCCCCCGTAGTTTGTACCCGATTCTGGTGACACCGTCCCAGCTGTGACAATGCCATGTCTGTGACTCTCCAGAGATTCAGCTCTGAACGATCGTGCGTTTTTATTTCTGCAGGTCCCCCGGGGCCCGGGTTCCACTCCGCCGCCACCGGCCTCGCCTCACTGATTGCAGCTGTTGTCACTTTCCTCTTCTGATGACTCCCTCTACCGAAACATCGAAAACGGTGTGACCAAGAAGACCTGAAAGTGCAGCCTCACCACATGAAGACGTACCCAAGACCTCCGTAGATGAATGTTCACCAATCCCTGTTCCGGGGACACCAACCTTTCCCTGAACCTTCTATGTCTGTGAGGGTGAACCTTGGCACCCCAGATGTTTTAGAACTACATTTCCCATGATGCTCAACTACACTGCAGAGAGCATGAGCATCATGGGAAATGTAGTTCCCAAACATGTGGGGTGCCGAGGTTCTCAATCACTGGTCTGTGTTGTAGGATGAATGTGATTGAAGTGCCCGAGGGGACCCTGGTTCAGGGGGCGGAGTTCTGCTTCATAGGGGGCGGGGTTACTAAAGGCAAACAGACCGTGAACTCTGCCGGCTTCCCAACAAACACAAAACGTGCCGGAAAATGGAGACGGGAACATCGGAAAATGTTCTTTTATTTCCGATTCCTTTGTTAAGTTAATCATTTCGTTTCATCCTTTCCTGAGAATTATTCGTTTTCAGGATTCCTTCTCTTATATTCCCGATTTTCTGAGCAATTCCAAATTAAAATTTTAATGGCTTTATTCATTTTATTCTATTATTTTTTGCTCTTTTTTTGTTTCATTCTATTCTGTGATATCCTGTTCCTTTATCTTCTTCTCCATTATTTTCTATTTTATCCCTTTCATTTCTTTTCTATTATTTTTCCATTTTATATTATTCTATTCTGTTTTACTATATTCTATTATTTTCTATTCTATGGGTATTCCTTTATTTTATATTCTATTCTGTTTTATTTTATTCCATTATTTTTTTTATTTTACGTTCTGTATTATTCAATGCTGTTCTATTCTATTCCTTTATTTTATATTCTATTTTGTTTTATTCTGTTCTATTCTATTGTATTCCTTTATTTTCCATTATTTATTTACTTTTATTCTATTCTATTCCTTCTTTTCTATTCATTTTTTTCTATTCTATTCCTTTATCTTCTATAATATTTTTTCTATTGTATACATTTAGACTATTCTATTCATTTTATATTCTATTCTTTACTTTTCTATTATTTTTTTCCATTCTATAGTATTTCATTCTATTATTTTCTATTCTATTCCTTTATTTTTTATTCTATTCGGTTTTATTCTATTATTTTTTTTCTGTTATTTTCCATTCTATTTTACTCTATTGCTTCATTTTATATTCTATTTTATTCTGTTGTATTCTCTTGCAGAGCTCAAAATTTCAAGTCCTGAGCTACTAGCCAGGCCTTAAGGGTTACCCCGCCCAACCCCTACCCTGCCCCGCCCCTAAACACGCCCTCATAAATTATCTCATGAAATGACACGTAAATGTTCTATGCAGAATTAACTTACAAAAATAAATATTAACAAAAACATTACCAGTGCTCATCAATGCAGCCTCACCTGTGCCCAACAATGCAGCCTCACCTGTGCCCATCAATGCATCCTCACCTGTGCCCAACAATGCATCCTCACCTGTGCCCAACAATGCAGCCTCACCTGTGCCCAACAATGCAGCCTCACCTGTGTCCAACAATGCAGCCTCACCTGTGCCCATCAGTGCAGCCTCACCTGTGCCCAACAATGCAGTCTACCTGTGCCCATCAATGCATCCTGACCTGTGCCCAACAATGCATCCTCACCTGTGCCCAACAATGCAGCCTCACCTGTGCCTAACATTGCAGCCTCACCTGTGTCCAACAATGCAGCCTCACCTGTGTCCAACAATGCAGCCTCACCTGTGTCCAACAATGCAGCCTCACCTGTGTCCAACAATGCAGCCTCACCTGTGTCCAACAATGCAGCCTCACCTGTGCCCAACAATGCAGTCTACCTGTGCCCAACAATGCAGCCTCACCTGTGCCCATCAGTGCAGCCTCACCTGTGCCCAACAATGCAGCCTCACCTGTGCCCAACAATGCAGCCTCACCTGTGCCCAACAATGCAGCCTCACCTGTGCCCAACAATGCAGCCTCACCTGTGCCCAACAATGTAGCCTCACCTGTACCCATCAGTTCAGCCTCACCTGTGCCCAACAATGCAGTCTACCTGTGCCCATCAATGCAGCCTCACCTGTGCCCAACAATGCAGCCTACCTGTGTCCAACAATGCAGCCTCACCTGTGCCCAACAATGCAGCCTCACCTGTGCCCATCAGTGCAGCCTCACCTGTGCCCAACAATGCAGCCTCACCTGTGCCCAACAATGCAGCCTCACCTGTGCCCCTCAGTGCAGCCTCACCTGTGCCGGGGGAAGAGAGAGGAGAAGAAGAGGTTTGCCAGCTGGATCATCAGAGAACGGGGAACATTACTGTAACAACTTTCATCTGCACAGTGTTCCCCGAGCTCGCCATCACACACAGCCCCGCCTCCTGGTCCGGGGACTTTGATACACGTCACACGGCCCGGCATTGGACGGGTGTTCTGTCTATCAAAGTCCCCGGACCAGGAGGCGGGGCTGTGTGTGATGGCAAGCTCGGGGAACACTGTGCAATTCAGATGAAAGCTGCTACAGCCGTGTTCCCCGCTCTCTGATGATCCGCTCGGCTCTCTCTTCCCGGGGCGATCGCTGGGAGAAGAGATCCTATTCAGCCCCGCCTACCGGAAGTGTTCTCCCCTCCCCCCTTTCCGAGGCAGCCCCACGCTCGCCAGCAATCGTTTTCCACTCGCAAAATCTGAGCAGGCGAGTGGAAATTTTAAGGGCTGTTCTATTGTATCCTTTTATTTTATTTTTATTTTATTTATGTAGTTGTATTCTGTTCTTTCTATTCTATTATGTTCTATTCTATTATTTTTTCCTATTCTATTCTATACCTTTATCTTCTATTTAATTCTATTCCTTTATTTTCCATTCTATACTATTATATTCTATTATTTTCTACTCTGTTTTATGCTATTATATTCTTTTCTGTCATTTTCTATTCTATTTTAGTCTATTGCTTTATTTTACATTCTAATTTATTCTTTTCTGTACTATTCTATTCTGTTCTAATCTAGTCTTTTTTTTCTATTCTATCCCTTTATGTTCTAATCAGTTCTGAGAAGTTTTTGTGTTTGAGGCTAGTGGACTTTAATGGTACCGTAACAATTAGATTACACAAAAGTATAAAATACAACTAACAAAATGGTAGTACCAGTTCACCCTGTATGAAGAAAATTGGCATGCTCAATTAAAAATTTCTAATCAATTCTATTTTTTTATCTTCTATTCTTTTATTTTTCATTCTATTTTATTCTATTTCTTTATTTTCTACTTTCTTTTATTTTCCATTCTGTTTTCCTCCATTGCATTATATTATATTTTATTTAATTTTGTTCTGTACTATTCTATTCTGTTCTATTCCGGGGTCACACAAACAAGCGGAATTTGTCACCTGAGTTTGGGGTATCACTAACAATACATTGGCGCCCCCATACAGATCGCTGCGTTGACCTTCCACCGCTGCGTTCCGGTGTGAACCGACCCAAAATTTTTTGTAAATAAAGTTGCGATGATTTGTAGATCAATCTTCATTTTTGGGTCATTTTTAATCAGGAATAAAGATGGAAATAATAATGTGAATGTTTTACCTGCAGGAAGAATATTATGTTATAAAGGAATGCGGATCGATGGAGATAAACGTTTGTTTTGTTACATTTTTATAAATTCCATAAAAAATAAAAAGGATTTATAAACGATCTCATCCTTCTTTATCCTAAATACTCGTCTCTGTGACACTTTGTTATGTGATGTCATTGGAGAGATGTAGAAGAATGAAGAGCAGGAAATGATTGGCTGTATAGGGGGAGTACAGGGAGGGGGAGGGGGATGACAGAAGTGTGTAATGTACAAAGTACAGGGGTCAGGAGTGTGTAATGTACAGAGTACAGGGGTCAGGAGTGTGTAATGTACAGAGTACAGGGGTCAGGAGTGTGTAATGTACAGAGTACAGGGGTCAGGAGTGTGTAATGTACAGAGTACATTAGTCAGGAGTGTGTAATGTACAGAGTACAGGGGTCAGGAGTATGTAATGTACAAAGTACAGGGGACAGGAGTGTGTAATGTACAGAGTACAGGGGACAGGAGTGTGTAATGTACAGAGTACAGGGGACAGGAGTGTGTAATGTACAGAGTACAGGGGACAGGAGTGTGTAATGTACAGAGTACAGGGGTCAGGAGTGTGTAATGTACAAAGTACAGGGGACAGGAGTGTGTAATGTACAGAGTACAGGGGTCAGGAGTGTGTAATGTACAGAGTACAGGGGTCAGGAGTGTGTAATGTACAGAGTACAGGGGACAGGAGTGTGTAATGTACAGAGTACAGGGGTCAGGAGTGTGTAATGTACAGAGTACAGGGATCAGGAGTGTGTAATGTACAGAGTACAGGGGTCAGGAGTGTGTAATGTACAGAGTACAGGGGTCAGGAGTGTGTAATGTACAGAGTACAGGGGACAGGAGTGTGTAATGTACAGAGTACAGGGGTCAGGAGTGTGTAATGTACAGAGTACAGGGGTCAGGAGTGTGTAATGTACAGAGTACAGGGGTCAGGAGTGTGTAATGTACAGAGTACAGGGGTCAGGAGTGTGTAATGTACAGAGTACAGGGGTCAGGAGTATGTAATGTACAGAGTACAGGGGTCAGGAGTGTGTAATGTACAGAGTACAGGGGTCAGGAGTGTGTAATGTACAGAGTACAGGGGTCAGGAGTGTGTAATGTACAGAGTACAGGGGTCAGGAGTGTGTAATGTACAAAGTACAGGGGTCAGGAGTGTGTAATGTACAGAGTACACAGGACAGGAGTGTGTAATGTACAGAGTACAGGGGTCAGGAGTGTGTAATGTACAGAGTACAGGGGACAGGAGTGTGTAATGTACAGAGTACAGGGGTCAGAAGTGTGTAATGTACAGAGTACAGGGGACAGGAGTGTGTAATGTACAGAGTACAGGGGTCAGGAGTGTGTAATGTACAGAGTACAGGGGTCAGAAGTGTGTAATGTACAGAGTACAGGGGACAGGAGTGTGTAATGTACAGAGTACAGGGGTCAGGAGTGTGTAATGTACAGAGTACAGGGGTCAGGAGTGTGTAATGTACAGAGTACATTAGTCAGGAGTGTGTAATGTACAGAGTAAAGGGGACAGGAGTGTGTAATGTACAGAGTACAGGGGTCAGGAGTGTGTAATGTACAGAGTACAGGGGTCAGGAGTGTGTAATGTACAGAGTACAGGGGTCAGGAGTGTGTAATGTACAAAGTACAGGGGTCAGGAGTGTGTAATGTACAGAGTACAGGGGACAGGAGTGTGTAATGTACAGAGTACAGGGGTCAGGAGTGTGTAATGTACAGAGTACAGGGGTCAGAAGTGTGTAATGTACAGAGTACAGGGGACAGGAGTGTGTAATGTACAGAGTACAGGGGTCAGGAGTGTGTAATGTACAGAGTACAGGGGTCAGAAGTGTGTAATGTACAGAGTACAGGGGACAGGAGTGTGTAATGTACAGAGTACAGGGGTCAGAAGTGTGTAATGTACAGAGTACAGGGGACAGGAGTGTGTAATGTACAGAGTACAGGGGTCAGAAGTGTGTAATGTACAGAGTACAGGGGACAGGAGTGTGTAATGTACAGAGTACAGGGGTCAGGAGTGTGTAATGTACAGAGTACATTAGTCAGGAGTGTGTAATGTACAGAGTACAGGGGACAGGAGTGTGTAATGTACAGAGTACAGGGGTCAGGAGTGTGTAATGTACAGAGTACAGGGGTCAGGAGTGTGTAATGTACAGAGTACAGGGGACAGGAGTGTGTAATGTACAGAGTACAGGGGTCAGGAGTGTGTAATGTACAGAGTACAGGGGTCAGGAGTGTGTAATGTACAGAGTACAGGGGACAGGAGTGTGTAATGTACAGAGTACAGGGGTCAGGAGTGTGTAATGTACAGAGTACAGGGGACAGGAGTGTGTAATATACAGAGTACAGGGGTCAGGAGTGTGTAATGTACAGAGTACAGGGGACAGGAGTGTGTAATGTACAGAGTACAGGGGTCAGGAGTGTGTAATGTACAGAGTACAGGGGTCAGAAGTGTGTAATGTACAGAGTACAGGGGTCAGGAGTGTGTAATGTACAGAGTACAGGGGGCAGGAGTGTGTAATGTACAGAGTACAGGGGTCAGGAGTGTGTAATGTACAGAGTACAGGGGACAGGAGTGTGTAATGTACAGAGTACATGTGTCAGAAGTGTGTAATGTACAGAGTACAGGGGCAAGGAGTGTGTTATGTACAGAGTACAGGGGTCAGGAGTGTGTAATGTACAGAGTACAGGGGTCAGGAGTGTGTAATGTACAGAGTACAGGGGTCAGGAGTATGTAATGTTCAAAGTACAGGGGTCAGGAGTGTGTAATGTACAGAGTACAGGCGTCAGGAGTATGTAATGTACAAAGTACAGGGGTCAGGAGTGTGTAATGTACAGAGTACAGGGGTCAGGAGTGTGTAATGTACAGAATACAGGGGTCAGGAGTGTGTAATGTACAGAGTACATGTGTCAGAAGTGTGTAATGTACAGAGTACAGGGGTCAGGAGTGTGTAATGTACAGGGGTCAGGAGTGTGTAATGTACAGAGTACAGGGGTCAGGGGTGTGTAATGTACAGAGTACAGGGGTCAGGAGTATGTAATGTACAAAGTACAGGGGTCAGGAGTATGTAATGTACAGAGTACAGGGGTCAGGAGTATGTGATGTACAAAGTACAGGGGACAGGAGTGTGTAATGTACAGAGTACAGGGGTCAGGAGTGTGTAATGTACAGAGTACAGGGGTCAGGAGTGTGTAATGTACAGAGTACAGGGATCAGGAGTGTGTAATGTACAGAGTACAGGGGTCAGGAGTGTGTAATGTACAGGGGTCAGGAGTGTGTAATGTACAGAGTACAGGGGTCAGGAATGTGTAATGTACAGAGTACAGGGGTCAGGAGTGTGTAATGTACAGGGGTCAGGAGTGTGTAATGTACAGAGTACAGGGGTCAGGAGTGTGTAATGTACAGAGTACAGGGGTCAGGAGTGTGTAATGTACAGTATAACAGTCCTTCCCAAACCTCATAAGGACCCAACGAATTGCTCCAGCTATATTCCAATCTCACTGCTTAATCTAGATATAAAATTGATGTAAAAAATAATTGCTAACAGACTGAAACCCCTGCTTTACAGCCTGATAGGCCCCGAGCAGGCAGAAATTAATGCCGAGCAGAGAAACAAGAGATAACGTAATTAAAGCACTCAAGTTGATACACGCTACCCGGACACAAAATATCGAGGGCCTTCTCCTGTCAACCGATGCGGAGAAGGCCTTCGACCGAGTGGCCTGGGATTTTATGCTGGAGACATGCAGGTATATTGGCCTGGGAAACCACATGATGACATGGATTTCATCACTCTATAGAAACCCAACAGCGCAACTCAAGATCAATGGTTCTTTATCTCACACAGTGAAAATTAACAATGGAACGAGACAGGGCTGTCCCCTCTCACCCCTTTTCTTTATTCTAACACTTGAACCATTTATTAGAAGGATTCACGGGAGGACACATCCATAACCACTCCCAGCCTTGGCTACATAAGGATTTAGTACCAACTTGAACTATCTAGATCAGCCGTTCTCAACCTTTTCAACACAGAGGTACCCTTGAAACAGTTCTCCAGTCTCGGGGAACCCCTGCTAAAAATTAGAAATCTACAGCTCATGATACATTAGTGTGATGGTCAGTGGGAAGAATGGTCCTTACACTTGTGGTCATTGGAAAGAATTCCCTCCTTACAGATAGATAAAAAAGATCAATGGTGTCGGTGGGAACTTATCCAAGAGGCAAAAATGGCCCAATGCTGAAGGAACCCCTAGAAACCTCTGGAGGAATCCTAGGGTTCCACGGAACCCTGGTTGAGAATCACTGATCTAGATACACAAACTTTGAGAAAACATCACTAGAAGTTTTTTTCTGCCTAATATGTTTTTCGCTATTTCCACATTTGCAGCAAACGCATAGGACCTCTCATTCTTTCTTCTCACCTGATGCTATTCCTCCTCTTTTCCTGTTCTGATTCTACTCTTCACCTTATTCTCCATTCAGTGCAGATATCAGACTGATACTCTGAGGCGGGTATAGCTTCCATAGTCTAAGGAAGTCTCTATAGAAATAATCTATGCATTTTATGCTAGAATTGATGGCTGTGACCCACCGATACAGCGAAATCGCTCTTGTTTTATGTTATCTCCCATTTCTTTGATATGTACTTGATTCTATCTGTACTTACGTTTGTACACCTCATTTTCATTAATATAACCTTTTAATGCTGGTTGGAGGAGGACTTTACTTTGTGTCTTTTGGATGAGCTCCTTCCTCCCTTAAGATGGATCTTTATTTTGGATACCTGGTGGGAGCGGTGACATCTACCTTGTGGAATTTCACTGTTATGCCAGCTAGGTAAGTATTTACTTTGAGTACCAGTAGGTGACCCACACCGGTCTCCACCCTTATGTAGAAGCCCTGTTGTTTGTCCCTCTGATTTACCATTTGGTTGGTCTTGGTGATGGTCCAGTGGACATATATACAACCCCTGGGATGCATATATATACACAATACACTGTAACTGCAGCTAACTGAATGTCCTGCCTAATCTATCTAACTTAAATCAAATGACACTGTCTGTCTCTCTCTGTCTCTCTCTCTATCTATCTGAACGCCGGAACACACTACACAGGGCCACCATGCAGGCGGCCTTATATAATGTGGGGCGTGTACTAAACCCCCTGAGCCATAATTGGCCAAAGCCTCCTTGGCTTTGGCCAATTACGGCTCTCTGTTCAGACGGTGCTCTGATTGGCCAAGCATGCGGGTCATAGTGCATGCTTGGCCAATCATCAGCCAGCAATGCACTGTGATGCCACAGTGAATTATGGGCCGTGACGCGCCACTCGAATTTGGTGCGAACGGCCCATATCGTTCGTAATTCGGCGAACGACCAAACACACGATGTTTGAGTCGAACATGGGTTTGACTCAAACACAAAGCTCATTCCCACAGGGGACATACCTGTACGTTCCCTGGTACATGTGTACTAGCGCGCCCCCTCCAGTGAACACAGCTGAAAAACCGTCACCATAAAAAGGGTTTAAGCTTTGTGAATGGAGCCTATGGATCCCATCAGGGAACCCGCCCTGACAAAGGCCATGCAGCCATCGCTGGAGTGCATGTAGACAGGAAGGGGCCCCATGCCGGCATCCTCCTGCTGACACCGAAAGTTCCTATTACTCAACAGCCGTTCTGTACAAGAAAAGGCGGGGGGATGGGGGGATACAGGGATGGGGGGGCCTCTCAAGCAATGCTGAAAGACACACAGGGAGGTATCAGTAAAATGAAGGAAATTCACATTTGCTTGCCCTGTGCTTTGTGTGGGAGATGGTGAGGTTGGGGGGAACATGAGCAAATTGTGAAAGGTGGAGATGGTGAGGTTGAGTTGATTATGAGCAGATTGGGGTGGGTGGAGGTGGTGAGGTTGGGTTGAATATGAGCAGATTGGGGTGGGTGGAGGTGGTAAGGTCAAACTGAATATGAGCAGCCTACGGTAGGTGGAGATAGTGAGATTAGATTGAATATGAGCAAATTGTGATGGGTGGAGATTGTGAGGTTGGGGTGAACATGAGCAGCTTGTAATGGGTGGAGATGGTGAGGTTGGGTTGAATATGAGTAGCTTGTGGTAGGTGGAGATGGTAAGAATGGGTTGAATATGATCAGGTTGTGGTAGGAGGAGATAGTGAGGTTGGGGTGATTATTAGCTGGTTGTGGTAGGGGGAAGATGGTGAGGTTGGGTTGAATATGAGCAGCTTGGGGTGGGTGGAGATGATGAGGTTGAGATGAATATGATTAGCTTATGGTGAATGGAGATGGTGAAGTTGGGGTGAATATGAGCAAGTTGTTGCAGGTGGAGATGGGGAGGTTGAGGTGAATACATGTATGAGCAGCTTGTGGCAGGTGGAGATGGTGAGCTTGGGGTGAATATGAGCAGCTTGTGGTGAGTGGAGAATGTGAGGTTTAGATGAATATGGGCAGGTTGTGGCTGGTGGAGATGGTGAGTTTAGGCTGAATATGAACAGCTTGTGGTGGGTGGAGAAGTTGAGGTTGGGGTGAATATGAGTAGATTGTAGTAGGTGGAGATGGTGAGGTTGGGGTGAATATGAGAAGCTCGTAATGGGTGGGGACCGTGAGGTTGGGGTGAATATGAGCAGCTTGGGGTGGGTGGAGATGGTGAGGTTGGGGTGAATAAGTGAATAAGGGCAGCTTGTGGTAGGTGGAAATGGTAAGGATGGGTTAAATATAAACAGATTGTGTCAGGTGGAGATGGTGAGGTTTGCTTAAATATGAACAGATTGTGTCAGGTGGAGACAGTGAGGTTGGGTTGAATATGAGCAGCTTGTGATGGGTGGAGATGGTGAGATTGGGTTGAATTTGACCAGCTTGTGATAGGTGGAGACGGTGAAGTTGGGTTGAATATGAGCAGCTTGTCATGGGTGGAGACGGTGAGGTTGGGTTGAATATGAGCAGCTTGTGATGGGTGAAGATGGTGAGATTGGGTTGAATTTGAGCAGCTTGTGATGGGTAGAGACGGTGAGGTTTGGTTGAATATGAGCAGCTTGTGATGGGTGGAGATGGTGAGGTTGGGTTGAATATGAGCAGCTTGTGATGGGTGGAGATGGTGAGATTGGGTTGAATTTGAGCAGCTTGTGATGGGTGGAGACGGTGAGGTTTGGTTGAATATGAGCAGCTTGTGATGGGTGGAGATGGTGAGGTTGGGTTGAATATGAGCAGCTTGTGATGGGTGGAGATGGTGAGGTTGGGTTGAATATGAGCAGCTTGTGATGGGTGGACATGGTGAGGTTGGGTTGAATATGAGCAGCTTGTGGTAGGTGGAAATGGTAAGGATGGGTTAAATATGAACAGATTGTGTCAGGTGGAGATGGTGAGGTTTGCCTAAATATGAACAGATTGTGTCAGGTGGAGACAGTGAGGTTGGGTTGAATATGAGCAGCTTGTGATGGGTGGAGATGGTGAGATTGGGTTGAATTGGAGCAGCTTGTGATGGGTGGAGACGATGAGGCTGAGTTGAACATGAGCAGCTTGTGATGGGTGGAGACGGTGAGGTTAGTGTTAATATGAGCAGCTTGTGATGTGTGGAGATGGTGAGGTTGGGTTGAATATGAGCAGCTTGTGATGGGTGGAGATGGTGACGTTGGGTTGAACATGAGCAGCTTGTGATGGGTGGAGACGGTGAGGTTAGTGTTATTATGAGCAGCTTGTGATGGGTGGAGATGGTGAGGTTGGGTTGAATATGAGCAGCTTGTGATGGGTGGAGATGGTGAGGTTGGGTTGAATATGAGCAGCTTGTGATGGGTGGAGACAGTGAGGTTGGGTTGAATATGAGCAGCTTGTGATGGGTGGAGACGATGAGGTTGGGTTGAATAGGAGCAGCTTGTGATGGGTGGAGATGGTGAGGTTGGGTTGAATAGGAGCAGCTTGTGATGGGTGGAGACGGTGAGGTTGAGTTGAGTATGAGCAGCTTGTGATGGGTGGAGATGGTGAGGTTTGGTTGAATATGAGCAGCTTGTGATGGGTGGAGATGGTGAGGTTGGGTTGAATATGAGCAGCTTGTGATGGGTGGAGATGGTGAGGTTGGGTTGAACATGAGCAGCTTGTGATGGGTGGAGATGGTGAGGTTGGGTTGAATATGAGCAGCTTGTGATGGGTGGAGACGGTGAGGTTGGGTTGAATAGAAGCAGCTTGTGATGGGTGGAGACGGCGAGGTTGGGTTGAATATGAGCAGCTTGTGATGGGTGGAGATGGTGAGGTTGGGTTGAATATGAGCAGCTTGTGATGGGTGGAGATGGTGAGGTTGGCTTGAATATCAGCAGCTTGTGATGGGTGGAGATGGTGAGGTTGGGTTGAATAGGAGCAGCTTGTGATGGGTGGAGACGGTGAGGTTGAGTTGAGTATGAGCAGCTTGTGATGGGTGGAGATGGTGAGGTTTGGTTGAATATGAGCAGCTTGTGATGGGTGGAGATGGTGAGGTTGGGTTGAATATGAGCAGCTTGTGATGGGTGGAGATGGTGAGGTTGGCTTGAATATCAGCAGCTTGTGATGGGTGGAGATGGTGAGGTTGGGTTGAATAGGAGCAGCTTGTGATGGGTGGAGATGGTGAGGTTGGGTTGAATATGAGCAGCTTGTGATGGGTGGAGATGGTGAGGTTGGGTTGAATATGAGCAGCTTGTGATGGGTGGAGACGGTGAGGTTGGGTTAAATATGAGCAGCTTGTGATGGGTGGAGACGGTGAGGTTGGGTTAAATATAAGCAGCTTGTGATGGGTGGAGATGGTGAGGTTGGGTTAAATATGAGCAGCTTGTGATGGGTGGAGATGGTGAGGTTGGGTTGAATATGTCCAGCTTGTGATAGGTGGAGACGGTGAGGTTGGGTTAAATATGAGCAGCTTGTCATGGGTGGAGACGGTGAGGTTGGGTTGAATATGAGCAGCTTGTGATGGGTGGAGATGGTGAGATTGGGTTGAATTTGAGCAGCTTGTGATGGGTGGAGACGGTGAGGTTTGGTTGAATATGAGCAGCTTGTGATGGGTGGAGATGGTGAGGTTGGGTTGAATATGAGCAGCTTGTGATGGGTGGAGATGGTGAGATTGGATTGAATTTGAGCAGCTTGTGATGGGTGGAGACGGTGAGGTTTGGTTGAATATGAGCAGCTTGTGATGGGTGGAGATGGTGAGGTTGGGTTGAATATGAGCAGCTTGTGATGGGTGGAGATGGTGAGGTTGGGTTGAATATGAGCAGCTTGTGATGGGTGGACACGGTGAGGTTGGGTTGAATATGAGCAGCTTGTGGTAGGTGGAAATGGTAAAGATGGGTTAAATATGAACAGATTGTGTCAGGTGGAGATGGTGAGGTTTGCCTAAATATGAACAGATTGTGTCAGGTGGAGACAGTGAGGTTGGGTTGAATATGAGCAGCTTGTGATGGGTGGAGATGGTGAGATTGGGTTGAATTGGAGCAGCTTGTGATGGGTGGAGACGATGAGGCTGAGTTGAACATGAGCAGCTTGTGATGGGTGGAGACGGTGAGGTTAGTGTTAATATGAGCAGCTTGTGATGTGTGGAGATGGTGAGGTTGGGTTGAATATGAGCAGCTTGTGATGGGTGGAGATGGTGACGTTGGGTTGAACATGAGCAGCTTGTGATGGGTGGAGACGGTGAGGTTAGTGTTATTATGAGCAGCTTGTGATGGGTAGAGATGGTGAGGTTGGGTTGAATATGAGCAGCTTGTGATGGGTGGAGACGGTGAGGTTGGGTTGAATATGAGCAGCTTGTGATGGGTGGAGACGATGAGGTTGTGTTGAATAGGAGCAGCTTGTGATGGGTGGAGATGGTGAGGTTGGGTTGAATTTGAGCAGCTTGTGATGGGTGGAGACGATGAGGCTGAGTTGAACATGAGCAGCTTGTGATGGGTGGAGACGGTGAAGTTAGTGTTAATATGAGCAGCTTGTGATGGGTGGAGATGGTGAGGTTGGGTTGAATATGAGCAGCTTGTGATGGGTGGAGATGGTGAGGTTGGGTTGAACATGAGCAGCTTGTGATGGGTGGAGATGGTGAGGTTGGGTTGAATATAAGCAGCTTGTGATGGGTGGAGACGGTGAGGTTGGGTTGAATATGAGCAGCTTGTGATGGGTGGAGACGGTGAGGTTGGGTTGAATAGAAGCAGCTTGTGATGGGTGGAGACGGCGAGGTTGGGTTGAATATGAGCAGCTTGTGATGGGTGGAGATGGTGAGGTTGGGTTGAATATGAGCAGCTTGTGGTAGTTGGAAATGGTAAGGATGGGTTAAATATGAACAGATTGTGTCAGGTGGAGATGGTGAGGTTTGCCTAAATATGAACAGATTGTGTCAGGTGGAGACAGTGAGGTTGGGTTGAATATGAGCAGCTTGTGATGGGTGGAGATGGTGAGGTTGGGTTGAATATGAGCAGCTTGTGATGGGTGGAGATGGTGACGTTGGGTTGAACATGAGCAGCTTGTGATGGGTGGAGACGGTGAGGTTAGTGTTATTATGAGCAGCTTGTGATGGGTAGAGATGGTGAGGTTGGGTTGAACATGAGCAGCTTGTGATGGGTGGAGACGGTGAGGTTAGTGTTAATATGAGCAGCTTGTGATGTGTGGAGATGGTGAGGTTGGGTTGAATATGAGCAGCTTGTGATGGGTGGAGATGGTGACGTTGGGTTGAACATGAGCAGCTTGTGATGGGTGGAGACGGTGAGGTTAGTGTTATTATGAGCAGCTTGTGATGGGTAGAGATGGTGAGGTTGGGTTGAATATGAGCAGCTTGTGATGGGTGGAGACGGTGAGGTTGGGTTGAATATGAGCAGCTTGTGATGGGTGGAGACGATGAGGTTGTGTTGAATAGGAGCAGCTTGTGATGGGTGGAGATGGTGAGGTTGGGTTGAATTTGAGCAGCTTGTGATGGGTGGAGACGATGAGGCTGAGTTGAACATGAGCAGCTTGTGATGGGTGGAGACGGTGAAGTTAGTGTTAATATGAGCAGCTTGTGATGGGTGGAGATGGTGAGGTTGGGTTGAATATGAGCAGCTTGTGATGGGTGGAGATGGTGAGGTTGGGTTGAACATGAGCAGCTTGTGATGGGTGGAGATGGTGAGGTTGGGTTGAATATAAGCAGCTTGTGATGGGTGGAGACGGTGAGGTTGGGTTGAATATGAGCAGCTTGTGATGGGTGGAGACGGTGAGGTTGGGTTGAATAGAAGCAGCTTGTGATGGGTGGAGACGGCGAGGTTGGGTTGAATATGAGCAGCTTGTGATGGGTGGAGATGGTGAGGTTGGGTTGAATATGAGCAGCTTGTGGTAGTTGGAAATGGTAAGGATGGGTTAAATATGAACAGATTGTGTCAGGTGGAGATGGTGAGGTTTGCCTAAATATGAACAGATTGTGTCAGGTGGAGACAGTGAGGTTGGGTTGAATATGAGCAGCTTGTGATGGGTGGAGATGGTGAGGTTGGGTTGAATATGAGCAGCTTGTGATGGGTGGAGATGGTGAGGTTGGGTTGAACATGAGCAGCTTGTGATGGGTGGAGATGGTGAGGTTGAGTTGAATATGAGCAGCTTGTGATGGGTGGAGATGGTGAGGTTGGGTTGAATATGAGCAGCTTGTGATGGGTGGAGACGATGAGGCTGAGTTGAATATGAGCAGCTTGTGATGGGTGGAGATGGTGAGGTTGGGTTGAATATGAGCAGCTTGTGATGGGTGGAGACAGTGAGGTTGGGTTAAATATGAGCAGCTTGTGATGGGTGGAGACGGTGAGGTTGGGTTGAATGCAGGGGCGGACTGACAACTCATGGGGCCCCCAGGCAATAGGAGATTATGGGGCCCCCAGGCAATTAGAGATTATGGGACCACATAGTATACACACACACAGTATACACATGCATGTACACACAGTATACACAGACATGTTTCTATTGGCTGTCCCTGGTCCATACTGTCTATTGGCTGTCCCTGGTCCATACTGTCCCTGGTTTTACTGAGGCTGGCAACCCTGATGGGGCCCCCTAGTGGCCCAGGGCCCTCGGGCAGTGCCTGAGTGCCTCAATGGTCAGTCCGCCCCTGGTTGAATGTGAGCAGCTTGTGATGGGTGGAGACAGTGAGGTTGGGTTGAATATGAGCAGCTTGTGATGGGTGGAGACGGTGAGGTTGGGTTGAATATGAGCAGCTTGTGATGGGTGGAGATGGTGAGGTTTGATTGAACATGAGCAGCTTGTGATGGGTGGAGACGGTGACGCTGGGTTGAGCATGAGCAGCTTGTGATGGGTGGAGATGGTGAGGTTAGTGTTAATATGAGCAGCTTGTGATGGGTGGAGATGGTGAGGTTGGGTTGAACATGAGCAGCTTGTGATGGGTGGAGATGGTGAGGTTGAGTTGAATATGAGCAGCTTGTGATGGGTGGAGACGGTGAGGTTAGTGTTAATATGAGCAGCTTGTGATGGGTGGAGACTGTGAGGTTGGGTTGAATATGAGCAGCTTGTGATGGGTGGAGATGGTGAGGTTGGCTTGAATATGAGCAGCTTGTGATGGGTGGAGATGGTGAGGTTGAGTTGAATATGAGCAGCTTGTGATGGGTGGAGACAGTGAGGTTGGGTTGAACATAAGCAGCTTGTGATGGGTGGAGACGGTGACGTTGGGTTGAACATGAGCAGCTTGTGATGGGTGGAGACGGTGAGGTTAGTGTTAATATGAGCAGCTTGTGATGTGTGGAGATGGTGAGGTTGGGTTGAATATGAGCAGCTTGTGATGGGTGGAGATGGTGACATTGGGTTGAACATGAGCAGCTTGTGATGGGTGGAGACGGTGAGGTTAGTGTTAATATGAGCAGCTTGTGATGGGTGGAGATGGTGAGGTTGGGTTGAATATGAGCAGCTTGTGATGGGTGGAGACGGTGAGGTTGGGTTAAATATGAGCAGCTTGTGATGGGTGGAGACGATGGGGTTGGGTTGAATAGGAGCAGCTTGTGATGGGTGGAGATGGTGAGGTTGGGTTGAATAGGAGCAGCTTGTGATGGGTGGAGACGGTGAGGTTGAGTTGAGTATGAGCAGCTTGTGATGGGTGGAGATGGTGAGGTTTGGTTGAATATGAGCAGCTTGTGATGGGTGGAGATTGTGAGGTTGGGTTGAATATGAGCAGCTTGTGATGGGTGGTGTCACGTACCTGGTGGGTTGTGAGCCTGGAGTGCAGAGAAGGACCTCCCTTACAGCTCCCACTCCTGTTCCTCTGGAATGGAGACAGAAGGCCAGGAGTGAGGAGTGGTATGGGTGCCTGGCAGGATCGACAGTCACCGGAAGTTCAGGAGTGGTGACACCCTCTGGGTCCAGAAGCTGAAGAGGACGCTGAATCGCAGAGAGGTCCCGGAGCCACAGCAGATAAGGAAGCAGGTAAGTAAGCAGGTAAGTAAGCAGGACTGGAACCAGGAACAAAGCAGCAGGTAGTAGCCTGGAACGCTGGACTGGAACCTGGAACAAGCAGCAGGTAGCAGCCTGGAACACTGGACTGGAACCTGGAACAAGGCAGCAGGTAGTAGCCTGGAACACTGGACTGGAACCCGGAACAAGGCAGCAGGTAGTAGCCTGGAACACTGGACTGGAACCTGGAACAAGGCAGCAGGTAGTAGCCTGGAACGCTGGACTTGAACCAGGAACAAGGCAGCAGGTAGTAGACTGGAACGCTGGACTGGAACCAGGAACAAGCAGCAGGTAGTAGACTGGAACGCTGGACTGGAACCAGGAACAAGGCAGCAGGTAGTAGACTGGAACGCTGGACTGGAACCAGGAACAAGGCAGCAGGTAGTAGACTGGAACGCTGGATACAGGTGTCAGACTGAAGGGTGGTCAAACAAGCCAGAGGTCGGTATCGGTCGATCAGCAGAGGTACCAGGGACAACACAGAGGGATGGTCAGGCAAGCCAAGAGGGTCTGGTGCAGGCGGATAGCAGGATGGTCTAACAGGAAGCCGGGTCAGATAGCAGAGTACACAGGTCAGATCAGGTTAAGGCACACGGAACGCTGTAGAGCAGACAGCGGGGATGGAGTGTGACAGG
The DNA here is from genome assembly GCA_037952925.1 of Lithobates clamitans. NCBI lineage: Eukaryota > Metazoa > Chordata > Amphibia > Anura > Ranidae > Lithobates > Lithobates clamitans. The sequence goes on along the minus strand of JBBGZY010001081.1, from coordinate 1,034,233 downwards.
CCGGTTTAAATAGCCCGCCTGGCACTAGCGGGAGTGCGCGCGCGCGTGCCCGTGCGTGACAGCACCCGTGAACGCGTGCGCATGCGCAGTGGAACCCGCGGCCGTGTCCCCCTGCGTCTGGATCGCTGATTATTGGCAGGATCTTCATGACATTGCCCCCCCCCAAGGGGCAGCCTCCGGATGCCCCTTTGAAGTAATTTCTCCGGATGGGCTCTTTTAAAAGATTGTAAAAGATTTTCAGCATGAATATTATCCTCGGGTTCCCAAGAATTTTCCTCTGGGCCGAACCCCCTCCATTTTATCAAAAATTGATTTTGGTTGCCTCTTCTCCTATGGTCCATGATAGCCTCCACCTCGAATTCTTCCTCCCCATCCACCAAAATTGGATCAGGAGGATCCGTACTTCGGCCTGGAAATGGGTTAGAAACAGAGGGTTTGAGTAGAGACACATGAAATACTGGATGCACTTTTAATGAATCCGGAAGTTCAAGTTCGTATGCCACCTCATTAATCCTTCGCTTAACAGGAAATGGGCCAAGGAACTTGGGACCCAATTTCTTTGATGGGCAGGCCATCCTAAGATTTACTGTAGATAACCATACCTGGTCCCCGGGTGTAAGTAACAGCTCACCTCGTCTCTTCTTATCAAAAGTTGCTTTATTATACTCCTGGGTCCTGGTCATGGTCTCCTGCAAAACTTGATTGTTGGAAGTGAAGAAGTCCAACCTCTCCTGAACTGCGGGTACTGTGCACTCTGGAAGAGAATTAGGCAGAAAAGAAGGGTGGTAACCATAATTTGCAAAAAATGGGGTTTGTTTGATAGCGGAATGAATAGAGTTGTTGTAGGCAAACTCGGCCAATGGAAGAACAGAAATCCAATCATCCTGGGCAAATGAAGAAAAACAGCGTAAATATTGTTCAAGAGTCTGGTTTGTTCTCTCTGTTTGCCCATTAGTCTGGGGGTGGTAAGCAGATGAAAATGAGAGTTCAATCTTCAATGTTTTGCATAGAGACCTCCAGAATCGGGAGGTAAACTGTACCCCCCGATCTGAAACGATATTAACTGGTACCCCATGGAGCCTGATGACTTCTCTAATGAATGCCTGTGCCGTTTCTGTAGCTGAGGGAGTGCCCTTCATTGGGACAAAGTGGGCCATCTTCGACAACCGGTCTACTATGACAAAAATTGAGGTGAAACCCCCAGCCGGAGGTAATTCCACAATAAAATCTATAGAAAGCATCTTCCAAGGCCTATCTGGACAGGTAATGGCTTTAGCAAACCCCATGCCTTGGTCCTGTGCCCCTTGTTTCTGATACAGGTGGTACAGGATTCAACAAATCTCCTACAATCATCACGTAACTGAGGCCACCAAAAGGTACGCTGTACCAGATCAGTAGTTTTAGCCACTCCAAAATGCCCAGCAAAAGCATGGTCATGACAGAGTTCTAGTACTGAAACTCGTAGTTCTTTAGGTATAAAAATCCTATTCTTGTGCCATAATAACCCATCCTTAACTTGGAGTTCTGGCCTAATGGAAGACCCCATTTCTGCGGAAGCCTGCTTAATCCGGGAAAGCAAATCTCCCTGAAGCAAAAGAAAATTCCCCGGGGACAGAATGGTGTCCGGAGGGGAAACCTCTTGGGGCTTGTGAAACATCCTGGATAGGGCATCAGGCTTGGTATTCTTGGAACCAGGGCGATAAGTGACATGAAAAGAGAACCTGGAGAAAAAGAGGGCCCACCTGGCTTGGCGTGGCTTCAACCTTTTTGCAGACCTCAAATACTCCAGGTTCTTATGATCTGTAAAAATTAAGACTGGATGAGCGGCACCCTCTAGCAGATAGCGCCACTCCTCCAACGCGGATTTTATAGCCAATAATTCTCTGTCACCTACATCATAATTTCTCTCTGCCGTGGACAATTTACGAGAGAAGAAGGCCACAGGATATAACAGGGCCTTAGTTCCCTGTCTTTGGGACAACACTGCCCCTACCGCAATTTCGGATGCGTCCACCTCTAGTACAAATGGCAGAGAGGAATCTGGATGTTTTAATACGGAAGCAGAGGTAAAAAGGCCCTTGAGAGTCTCGAAAGCCTTTTGAGCCTCAGCAGACCAGTGGAAACGAGTACCCTGTTTAGTTAGCTGTGTGATGGGTGTGATGATGGCTGAAAACCCCTTAATAAATTTGCGGTAGAAATTAGCGAATCCAACGAATCGCTGGATCCCCTTCTTATCTGTTGGGACTGGCCAGTCTAGTACTGCAGTGACCTTTTGGGGGTCCATCTTAATGCCCTTGCTGGAAATGATTAACCCCAAAAATGGAATATTTTCCTGTTCAAATTCACATTTCTCAGCTTTTGCATATAGACCGTGTTGTCGAAGCCGGGCCAATACACTTCTGACGTGCCTGCGATGGGATTCAAGGGAACAAGAAAAAATTAGTATGTTGTCTAAATAGACGATAACAAACAGATCTAGAAAGTCTCGTAAAACATCATTGATGAAGTACTGGAATGTAGCAGGAGCATTGCACAGCCCAAACGGCATCACAAGGTATTCAAAATGTCCATAACGGGTACGAAAGGCGGTCTTCCATTCGTCTCCGTCCCTAATACGAACCAAATTGTAGGCTCCGCGGAGGTCAAGCTTAGTGAATATGGTAGCTGTCCCAAGTCTTTGGAACAGCTCTGGTACCAGAGGAAGAGGGTAACGGTTCTTTACAGTGATTTTGTTCAGCTCACGGTAATCTACACATGGTCTGAGGGTCTTGTCTTTCTTTTGTACGAAGAAGATACCTGCACCTGCTGGAGACGTGGATGGACGAATGAAGCCTTTCTTTAGATTCTCATCGATATATTCTTTTAAAGCCCCTTGTTCCACTTCCGTTAAAGGAAATATTCTTCCAAAAGGTATCTCGGCACCGGGGAGTAATTCGATAAGACAGTCATAGGCCCGGTGAGGGGGTAAGACCTCTGCCCCCTGCTTGCTGAATACATCTAAGAAATCATGATATGCAGAAGGGATGGAAAGGTGCAGACTAGGATCTGTGTTTAAACAGAGCAAGGTAGGATTCTTCTGAGTGTCCTGAAGTCTACAAGACTGTTGGCAATATGGGGAGGAAAAGGTAACCTCACCTGTGATCCAATTAATGTCAGGATTGTGGGCCTGTAACCATGGCATGCCGAGGATTATGGGGAACATAGGTGAAGCGATGATATCTAGGCGTAACAGTTCTTGATGAGAATTGGAGATGGAAACGGGTATTGGAACAGTCTCTTGGGTAACAGACCCTGACTTAATGGCTGTTCCATCAGCTAGATGAATGGAAAGTCCATGGGTTTTAGGCAACAGAGGTATCCGGTGTTGGGTAGCAAAAAGAGAGTCCATGAAACAACTGCAAGCTCCAGAGTCAATAATGGCGGCTATTTGCAGGGTCTCTCCTGGAAGCTGTAACAGGAGAGAGAGAGCAAGGTGAGTAGTGTTCTTAACCAGAGGTACAGCATAGTCAGAGGACAGAGATAGGCACTTACGGAGTTTAAGGGGACAGTTCCTGACATAGTGCCCAGGTTCCCCACAATACAGGCACAGATTTTTCACTCGACGACGTTGTCGTTCTTCCTGAGTAAGAGAAGGCCGCAGAACCCCTAATTGCATTGGCTCAGGTGGGTTAAAAGTAGACATTGGTGGTGCTGGTGATGTATGATGGGGAACTTTAGGGGTAACCCAAGTTGGGCGAGAGGTTCCCATCGCTCTCTCAGTCCTTCGTTCTCTTAGACGTCGATCGATCTGGATGGTTAGATCGATCAATGTGTTCAAAGTCTGTGGGGTACCCACCCTGGCCAATTCATCTTTCAGAGAGTCAGAAAGTCCCATTCGAAACTGATAGCGGAGAGCCGCATCATTCCAATTCGTGTCTACACTCCACTTTCTGAATTCCGCCACATAGTCTTCTGCAGCCCTGCGACCCTGCTGAAGGGTGTGCAAAGCCGCTTCTGCAGTCACGGACAGCTGGGGGTCATCATACAGCTGACCTAGTGCGTCAAAGAAAGCAGACAGATTAGTCAAGGATACGTCCTTTTGCTCCAAGAGGCGGTGGGCCCAAGTTTGGGGGTCACCAGAAAGCAGAGAGATTACGTAGCCCACCTTAGTAGCCTCAAGGGAAAAGGTACGTGGCTGAAGAGCAAAGAACAGTTCACAGGAGTTGCGGAAAGCTCTGAATTTGAGGCGATTTCCGGAAAAACGTTCAGGCGTCGGGACCTTGGGTTCTGGAGGGAGCATCACCACTGTTGAGGAAGGCCCGACTGAAGGAGCAGAAGCGGAAGGGACTCCCTGAGCCCCAATGGGATTAGACAAGGTTAACACTCGTTCCTCCAACCTGGTGTATCCTTGCTGCAGATTCTTGACTGCTTCAGTCAATCCTGCCAGGTGTGCACAGAGTTCCTCCATGGGAGACGTTCCCTGCTCAGGCTCAGACATGGCTGTCTGCTACTGTCACGTACCTGGTGGGTTGTGAGCCTGGAGTGCAGAGAAGGACCTCCCTTACAGCTCCCACTCCTGTTCCTCTGGAATGGAGACAGAAGGCCTGGAGTGAGGAGTGGTATGGGTGCCTGGCAGGATCGACAGTCACCGGAAGTTCAGGAGTGGTGACACTCTCTGGGTCCAGAAGCTGAAGAGGACGCTGAATCGCAGAGAGGTCCCGGAGCCACAGCAGATAAGGAAGCAGGTAAGTAAGCAGGTAAGTAAGCAGGACTGGAACCAGGAACAAAGCAGCAGGTAGTAGCCTGGAACGCTGGACTGGAACCTGGAACAAGCAGCAGGTAGTAGCCTGGAACACTGGACTGGAACCTGGAACAAGGCAGCAGGTAGTAGCCTGGAACACTGGACTGGAACCCGGAACAAGGCAGCAGGTAGTAGCCTGGAACACTGGACTGGAACCTGGAACAAGGCAGCAGGTAGTAGCCTGGAACGCTGGACTGGAACCAGGAACAAGGCAGCAGGTAGTAGACTGGAACGCTGGACTGGAACCAGGAACAAGCAGCAGGTAGTAGACTGGAACGCTGGACTGGAACCAGGAACAAGGCAGCAGGTAGTAGACTGGAACGCTGGACTGGAACCAGGAACAAGCAGCAGGTAGTAGACTGGAACGCTGGACTGGAACCAGGAACAAGGCAGCAGGTAGTAGACTGGAACGCTGGACTGGAACCAGGAACAAGCAGCAGGTAGTAGACTGGAACGCTGGACTGGAACCAGGAACAAGGCAGCAGGTAGTAGACTGGAACGCTGGACTGGAACCAGGAACAAGGCAGCAGGTAGTAGACTGGAACGCTGGATACAGGTGTCAGACTGAAGGGTGGTCAAACAAGCCAGAGGTCGGTATCGGTCGATCAGCAGAGGTACCAGGGACAACACAGAGGGATGGTCAGGCAAGCCAAGAGGGTCTGGTGCAGGCGGATAGCAGGATGATCTAACAGGAAGCCGGGTCAGATAGCAGAGTACACAGGTCAGATCAGGTTAAGGCACACGGAACGCTGTAGAGCAGACAGTGGGGATGGAGTGTGACAGGCCGGTTTAAATAGCCCGCCTGGCACTAGCGGGAGTGCGCGCGCGCGTGCCCGTGCGTGACAGCACCCGTGAACGCGTGCGCATGCGCAGTGGAACCCGCGGCCGTGTCCCCCTGCGTCTGGATCGCTGATTATTGGCAGGATCTTCATGACAGGTGGAGATGGTGAGGTTGGGTTGAACATGAGCAGCTTGTGATGGGTGGAGATGGTGAGGTTGGCTTGAATATCAGCAGCTTGTGATGGGTGGAGACGGTGAGGTTGATTTGAACATGAGCAGCTTGTGATGGGTGGAGACGGTGAGGTTGGGTTGAATAGAAGCAGCTTGTGATGGGTGGAGACGGCGAGGTTGGGTTGAATATGAGCAGCTTGTGATGGGTGGAGATGGTGAGGTTGGGTTGAATAGGAGCAGCTTGTGATGGGTGGAGATGGTGAGGTTTTTCTTGAATATGTGCAGCTTGTGATGGGTGGAGATGGTGAGGTTGGGTTGAATATGAGCAGCTCGTGATGGGTGGAGATGGTGAGGTTGGCTTGAATATGAGCAGCTTGTGATGGGTGGAGATGGTGAGGTTGGGTTGAATATGCGCAGCTTGTGATGGGTGGAGATGGTGAGGTTGGGTTGAATAGGAGCAGCTTGTGATAGGTGGAGACGGTGAGGCTGGGTTGAATATGAGCAGCTTGTGATGAGTGGAGATGTTGAGGTTAGTGTAATATGAGCAGCTTGTGATGGGTGGAGATGGTGAGGTTGGGTTGAATATGAGCAGCTTGTGATGGGTGGAGATGGTGAGGTTGGGTTGAACATGAGCAGCTTGTGATGGGTGGAGATGGTGAGGTTGAGTTGAATATGAGCAGCTTGTGATGGGTGGAGACGGTGAGGTTGGGTTGAATATGATCAGCTTGTGATGGGTGGAGACGGTGAGTTTAGTGTTAATATGAGCAGCTTGCGATGAGTAAAGAAAGTGAGGTTGGGATGAATATGAGTTTACTTCCTCCATCATATAAATTCTCGTCTAGTCACACGTGGGACGGTCCCAGCTGCACCAGACGGGGTTCTGTGGTTTGTAGAAATGACGGTGGGATGTATAATAAGCCGGCAGTTAAATCTTGAGGTTTTACCTGGGCTGACTTCATACATCTGTGTCTGGCCATGCGCTACAAAACACAAATGACTCCTGACATAGAAATATTGTGCTTTATGTGATACAAATATAGATTATCAGTCATAACATCGGGTTTTAGAATGTTCCTGCATCATAAAGTGAACCCGTCTACATCTACACTTGGTGATGAGATGACGAGAAGTAAAAAACAGTTCTGAGATCCTTCTTCATCTTATTTGTCTTCTTCAACAACTTAGTGGCCACTAAAGCTGGAGAGTGAAGACTTGGACTTTCACCTTTAAGGTCAGCACTGTGGCCTCTCTGACATCCCTCAGTTCCACTCCGGGGCCTCACATGACGAGTAAAGAGGATTACACAGGGGGAGTCCAGCAGAACACAGAGAAGTCTCTCAGTATTTTATGTAACTGATATTGTTGGCCTAACTTATTTTTATTTATTTCTTTCCATAAAGACGTCTCTTGTAATAAATGACCCGCGTGGGACCATCCTTTACAACATTTCCACCAAGGTTGCCAACTGCCAGTAAATTTACAGACAGTTTGTAAAAATAATTTGATCCACAAACTGTCCAGAAATGTCTGTTACAGGCAGCGGCTGCCCATAAAAGATATGTCAGTTCCAAAGCCAGCAAAGCCCGGGCAGGGCTCAGACAGGGGTGGGTGCACAGTGACGTCATGGCGCTGCTTGGTGCCTTTTATGAATTACAGGACTGGATGGGGGAGCCAGGACTCGGGAGCTGGGACTGTCACTGGAGGACTGGTGGTCAGGAGGAGAAGAGGTAGGGATGAGGATCAAACCAGAGGAGCCTCCCAGAGGATTGTGTCTGACAGCCCTACACCTGTGTGGGCAATAGAGGAGGTCAGCTCCAACCTCCAGCCAGGCCACACAATGTCTTCGGGTGGGGGTCACTGATATCCAAGGGGGAATGAAAACACTAAGGTAAGGGAGGACACCAATATAAGGGTTCCCCCTTCTATCAGGCCCCTTTACCTTAGTGTATTCACTCTGCAGAAGGTGGTCTGTGGTCACCAGATTCCCCCCGGGCCAGGACAAGGGATGGGCAGGAGGGGCAGCTGCCCTGGGCACTGTGGTATCATCTGAGGTGGAGGGGCACCACAAGGAGATTGGGGGGTAGGGAGTTTGTGTTGAGCAGGAGAATTTGGAGGGGGGCGGGAGGGGGTAAGAATTGTTCTAGGAGGGGAAATTTAGGGAGGTGTGATTGGAGTGGTGATTTGAGGGGATTTGTGCTGGGAGGGAGGGGTGAGGGGAAAGTATTTAGGAGGGGGGATTTGGGGGGGTTTGTGCTAAAAAAGTAAAACAGGGGGATTTGTGCTAGGAGGGGAAATTTGTGGGGGGATTTGTGCTAGGGTGGGGGATTTGGGGAGGGGATTTTGTGCTGGAAGGGGGAGTTGGAGTGGGGGAGGAGAGGATTTTTGCTTGGAAGGGGGACTTTTTTTGGGAAGGAGGGGATTTGAGCTGGGGGGATGGGAGGGCAAAGATTTGTTCTGGGTGGGAGGGAGGAGGGAGGGGGAGGATTTGGGGGAGGATTTGTACTGGGGGGAAGGGAGAATTTATGCTTGGGGGGTAATCATGCAGATTACTGCTCAATCTTTTTTTTATGGGGGGGGGGTGATTTCGCAGACTATTAATGCTCATAAACATTGGGGGAAAGGGGGGCGTAATTTGGCATGTTTTGTCCTGGCACTGTCCCCCCCCCAACACACACATCAGAGTTTCCAGAATTGCCCAGTGTCCTCAGACAGGGTTCCCCTTTACATCAGAGTCTGCAGGATTCCCTCTTACAGTGCAAGAGAGAACTCTGCAGACCCTGATGTAGAGGAGAACTCTGCAGATCCTGATCTAGAGGAGAACTCTGCAGATCCTGATCTAGAGGAGAACTCTGCAGATCCTGATGTAGAGGAGAACTCTGCAGTCCCTGATGTAGAGGAGAACTCTGCAGTCCCTGATGTAGAGGGGAACTCTGCAGTCCCTGATGTAGAGGGAAACTCTGCAGTCCCTGATGTAGAGGGAAACTCTGCAGTCCCTGATGTAGAGGAGAACTCTGTCGACCCTGATGTAGAGGAGAACTCTGTAGACCCTGATGTAGAGGGGAACTCTGCAGTCCCTGATGTAGAGGGGAACTCTGCAGTCCCTGATGTAGAGGAGAACTCTGTAGACCCTGATGTAGAGAGGAACTCTGCAGTCCCTGATGTAGAGGAGAACTCTGTAGACCCAGATGTAGAGGAGAACTCTGCAGACCCTGATGTAGAGGTGAACTCTGCATACCCTGATGTAGAGATGAACTCTGCAGACCCTGATGTAGAGGTGAACTCTGCAGACCCTGATGTAGAGGAGAACTCTGCAGACCCTGATGTAGAGGTGAACTCTGCAGACCCTGATGTAGAGGTGAACTCTGCAGATCCTGATGTAGAGGAGAACTCTGCAGACCCTGATGTAGAGGTGAACTCTGCAGATCCTGATGTAGAGGAGAACTCTGCAGTCCCTGGTGTAGAGGAGAACTCTACAGTCCCTGGTGTAGAGGAGAACTCTGCAGTCCCTGATGTAGAGGTGAACTCTGCAGATCCTGATGTAGAGGAGAACTCTGCAGTCCCTGGTGTAGAGGAGAACTCTGCAGACCCTGATGTAGAGGAGAACTCTGCAGACCCTGATGTAGAGGTGAACTCTGCAGATCCTGATGTAGAGGAGAACTCTGCAGTCCCTGGTGTAGAGGAGAACTCTGCAGACCCTGATGTAGAGGAGAACTCTGCAGTCCCTGATGTAGAGGTGAACTCTGCAGATCCTGATGTAGAGGAGAACTCTGCAGTCCCTGGTGTAGAGGAGAACTCTGCAGTCCCTGATGTAGAGGGGAATGCCACAGGGAAGTCCCTGTCAAGTCCCCGTGGCTCCGCCCTCCATTATTTAAGAACCGTCAGAAGACGAGAAGCATCACACAGTGGGAGCCTCCCATCATGGTGGATGCGGAGCGGCCCGAGAAGAAGAAGGGAAGAAGATGCCGCTGAGGAAGATGCCACACGAGAACACCGGAGGAAGAACCAGAAGAGCCAGAAAAAGAAGAAGATGGAGGAAGAAACCGAAGGAAGATAGAAGAAAGAAGATAGAAGAAAGAAGGAAGAAGAAGCATTTAAATAAAGGAATTGTCAAAAACTGTCTCTTGTAATTTTTAACATTTTTGACACTTTTTTGTGAAATGGTAGGTACCCCCTTACCATTTCACACAGGGGGGGGTCCCCTTGTTAAAGGAGGCTTCCAGATTCCGATAAGTCCTCCCGCCCGCAGACCCCCACAACCACCGGACAAGGGTTGTGGGGATGAGGCCCTTGTCCTCATCAACATAGTGACAAGGTGTTTTGGGGGGCTACCCCAAAGCACCCTCCCAATGTTGAGGGCATGTGGCCTGGTACGGTTCAGTAGGGGGGGGCGCTCTCTCGTCCCCCCCTCTTTTCCTGTGGTCTGCCAGGTTGTGTGCTCAGATAAGGGTCTGGTATGGATTTTAAGGGGGACCCCATGCCATTTTTTTTTTTTTAATTTTGGTTCGGGGTTCCCCTGTGGGGAATTCCCATGCCAGTTTTATCAATGAACTTCTATGTGTATTGTCGGCAATGCAATAGCCGCGAGTAGTTTAAATGACTTTTTTTCCTTTGAAATGTCATTTTGCTGTCAGACTGTTCTAAACACGGGAAACATGCGCCCCTTTACAGGCATACTATAGACACCCCCCAGCTACGAAATATAAAGGGATATTACACTTTTATTATTTCACTTTAAGCATTATTAAAATCACTGCTCCCGAAAAAACGGCCGTTTTTAAAACTTTTTTTTGCATTGATCCATGTCCCCTGGGGCAGGACCCGGGTCCCCAAACACTTTTTATGACAATAACTTGCATATAAGCCTTTAAAATTAGCACTTTTGATGATTCATGTTCGTGTCCCATAGACTTTAACGGTGTTCGCGCGTTCGAACGTATTTTTTGCCTGTTCGCATGTTCTGGTGCGAACTGAACTGGGAGGGTGTTCGGCTCATCCCTAATGAGGAGCCATTATGGAGCCAACCTCACCGTTTCACCACCTAATTCCACCAATCAGATACAGGAAACCAGGATGTAAATATGAATCTGTCATAAAGACTTACATAAGAATTTGGGATTAATAGTCATTTATTTACTGTATTAATTTTTTTAAGTTCATGTTTAAAATAAATAGTAATATTAATTCAAAATTATTATTATTATTATTATTATTATTATTATTAATAAATATTTTTTTTAAAATAAAAATATACACAAAGTCACACGTATTTCCTTTTTAATATTAAATTTAGTTGCAGAGAACAGAATTTTTTATTAATGTTAAAGTTCAGCAATTCACAACCAGTCAGGGGGGGGGGGGAGGGGCACACCCGACCGGGAACACTCACAGGAAGGATGTCATAGCGATGTGTAGCAGAGCAGGCCTTGGGTGTGCCGACAGCATTTGTCTTGAGGGACGATATGCATCCTGGCCAGTCCATACCCAAATGGAACCTCTCACTGTCCCTGTCAGGAAGGTGACCTGTCCGTACACTACCCACACGCACAATGTGTATCAAGCCTGGGAGCCAGGGCCTTAAATGGACTCTGCCTGACCCAAGAAGGCTGCCAGAGTCACATGGGGTGGCAACATCCAATTGGATCGCTTCCTCAGTGACCCAGGAAACCACCCACCTCTCAGGGTTGTGGGGAAGAGGCCCATGTCCCCATTAACATGGAGGGGGTGCTTTTGTGAGGGAGCCGAAAAAAAAACAAGAGCTTTGCACTTGTTGCTAGCCTCCCGACATCTAAAATATCCAGTTCCCATCGACATACAGTAACTGACAAAAGTAAGTACACCCCTCAGTGACATTTGTGTAAATCTTTTCTTCTATCTTTTCATGTGACAACACTGAAGAAATGACACTTGTCTACAATGTAAAGTAGTGAGTGTACAGCTTGTATAACAGTGTAAATTTGCTGTCCCCTCAAAATAACTCAACACACAGCCATTAATGTCTAAACTGCTGGCAACAAAAGTCAGTACACCCCTAAGTGAAAATCTCCAAATTGGGCCCAAAGTGTCAATATTTTGTGTGGCCACCATTATTTTCCAGCACTGCCTTAACCCTCTTGGACATGGAGGTCACCAGAGCTTCACATGTTGTCACTGGAGTCCTCTTCCCCTCCCCCATGATGACATCACAGAGCTAGTGGATGTTAGAGACCTTGTGCTCCTCCACCTTCCGTTTGAGGATGTCCCACAGATGATCAATAGGGTTTAAGTCTGGAGACATGCTTGGCCAGTCCATCATCTTTACCCTCAGCTTCTTTAGCCAGGCAGTGGTGGTCTTGGAGGTGTGTTTGGGGTGGTTATCATGTTGGAATACTGCCCTGCGGCCCAGTCTCTGAAGGGAGGGGATCATGCTCTGATTCAGTAGGTCACAGTACATGTTGGCATTCATGGTTCCCTCAATGATCTGTAGCCCCCCAGTGCCGGCAGCACTCATGCAGCCCCAGACCATGACACTCCCACCACCATACTTGACTGTAGACAAGACACACTTGTCTTTGTCCTCCTCACCTGGTTGCCCCCACACACGCTTGTCACCATCTGAACCAAATACGTTTATCTTGGTCTCATCAGACCACAGGACATGGTTCCAGTAATCCATGTCCTTAGTCTGCTTGTCTTCAGCAAACTGTTTGTGGACTTTCTTGTACATCATCTTTAGAAGAGGCTTCCTTCTGGGACAACAGCCATGCAGACCAATTTGATGCAGTGTGCGGCGTATGGTCTGAGCACTGACAGGCTGACCCCCCACCCCTACAACCTCTGCAGCAATGCTGGCAGCACTCATACGTCTATTTCCCAAAGACAACCTCTGGATATGACGCTGAGCACGTGACCTCAACTTCTTTGGTGGACCATGGCGAGGCCTGTTCTGAGTGGAACCTGTCCTGTTATACCGCTGTATGGTCTTGGCCCCCATGATGCAGCTCAGTTTCAGGGTCTTGGCAATCTTCTTATAGCCTAGGCCATCTTTATGTAGAGCAACAATTCTTTTTTTCAGATCCTCAGAGAGTTCTTTGCCATGAGGTGCCATGTTGTACTTCCAGTGACCAGTATGAGAGAGTGAGAGCGATAACACCAAATTTAACACACCTGCTCCCCATTCACACCTGAGACCTTGTAATACTAACGAGTCACATGACACCGGGGAGGGAAAATGGCTAATCGGGCCCAATTTGGGCAGCACAGTGGTGTAGTGGGTAGCACTCTCGCCTAGCAGTAAAAAGAGTCGCTGGTTCGAATACCAACCACGACACTACCTGCCTGGAGTTTGCATGTTCTCCCTGTGCCTACGTGGGTTTCCTCTGGGTACTCCGGTTTCCTCCCACACTCCAAAGACATGCTGGTAGGTTATTTGGCTTCTGTGCAAAATTGGCCCTAGTAAATGAATGTGAGTTGGGGACCTTGGATTGTGGGCTCCTTGAGGGTAGGGACCGATGTGAGAGTGATATGTATGTGTGGAGCGCTGCGTAAATTGATGGTGCTCTATGGGTACCTTAAGTAAAAAAATATATATATTAGAGGAGGCTCTTAATGAGATTATAGGGACAGATGATATCTTAATGATGGGGACAATTGTAGACACACTCACTCAGGTTGAACTGGATAGGCTGGTGTCTTTATTCAACCTTCCTAACTATGTAACTATTTTCACTTAGGGGTGTACTGACTTTTGTTGCCAGCGGTTTAGACATTAATGGCTGTGTGTTGAGTTATTTTGAGGGGACAGCAAATTTACACTGTTATACAAGCTGTACACTCACTACTTTACATTGTAGACAAGTGTCATTTCTTCAGTGTTGTCACATGAAAAGAGAGAAGAAAATATTTACACAAATGTCACTGAGGGGTGTACTTACTTTTGTGAGATACTGTAAAATAAACAAAGGGTAGAGGGTCGCCGGATGACAGCTGACTCCGCCCCTTTGTTTATTTAACATCGACACTGGGAACCAGAGATGTCAGTCAGTAAGAGAAAAGTGACATGAAATAAACAAAGGGGCGGGGTCACCTGCTGTCACCGGTGACCCCGCCCCTTTGTTGATTTACCATCAGTGGGAACCCGGTGAGCAAGATGGCGGGAGGCAAAAAAAAGCGTGGGCCCCCCCAAAGTCTATACCAGGCCCGAAGGGTCTGATGGGTCTGGTATGGATTGGGAGTGGACCTTCACGGTTCGCTTATATTCTGCTGCCAGCGGGGAATCCCACTGACAGCAGATGTGTCACGGTTGTTAAAGGAGATGTACAACCAAAGTTAATTTTGGATCACGGGAGTGCAGTTCCTTCTGCACTCCTGTGACCCGTTTTCAGCAGGCTTAAGCCCGCTGTCGGCTGACATCTCAGAGCCAGTCCACGCTGGGGCAAGATCCTGACAATATGGTCAGGATTCGTCCACAACCCTGAACCAGCACCCGGCTCAGCCTCTCAGCAAGCTGCTGAGTGCATGAGCCAGCCGCGAGGGCCCCCCTCACAGCCCAGAGCTCCAGTGAGTGTGGGGGGGGCATAGCAGTGAGCCAGGGACCGATAGTCACCGGCTTTCTACTCACAGAGCTCTGAGAACCGAGCGATCAGTGGTCCTTGACTCTTGAAAAAAAAAATCCTCAACTTTTCTAATAAGTACATGGTGGCCAGGAGGCCGCCCTGCTCCTTTACAACCAGCTATTATCAAATTAATTTGTATTATTTATTTCATTTGGATGCTTTAAACAGCTGAATCAAATGAATGAATTTGTTTAATTCGAATAACGAAAATTTAGTCCAAATTTCAATTCGGAAGGAAACAAACTGCGCAAATCTATTCATCACATAAAATTTTCTTCTTCTAGGTCACAGCAGTTCATGTTGCCCTTTTTGCGACCACCCGTTTTTGGCTGAAAGTTTTCAGCATTCGGACTCTGATCTCATTGGTCCTCAGGCCATAAATCAGAGGGTTGGCCAGAGCAGGGACCAGTAAATAGGCGGCACTGAGAAGATTGTGGGTGTCTTTGGTCACCGATTTAGATACCCGGTACATGACGGAGGAGGAGAGTCTGAAGAAGTAGACAACCAAGATGACCAAGGCATGAGTCCCACATGTGTGCATTGCCTTTTTCCTGAGTGTTCCAGTGGAGATCTTCAGTGCGGCACAAATGATGGTGCCATACGAGATGGAGAGAAAGGACAGGTCCACTATCATGGAGATCACTCTCATGCTCAGGCCCACAATCTTGTTTTTGGTGACATTACTACAAGCCAAGCCCAGCAGGGCCATGTGCTCACAAGCAAAATGGTGGATGGTATTGGAGCCAGAGAAATTGACCGTAGATGCCAGATAGATGACAGGAACAATGACAGTCACACCCCTTATAAAAGAGGCAACTGTGAGACAAACCAACATTCTCCTGGTCATGATAGTATGGTAGCTCAGCGGCTTGCAGATGGCAATGTACCGATCCAGGGCCATCATCAGAAGAACATTGCAGTCCATCATAGAGAAGAAGTAGATGAAGAACATTTGAATCAAACAGCCAATGAGAGTGATCTGGTTCATGCCAAAGAGAATGCCAAGGAGCATCTTGGGCAGTATGTTGGTGGTGCCACAGATGTGGGTGATGGACAATAATGAGATGAGGACATACATCGGAGCATGCAAGGAGCTTTCCTTCCTCACCGTATGGATGATGACGCTGTTGATCAATATAATGATTATAAAGAGAAGGAGAAACGGGATGAACAGGAGACGTCTGAACTGAAGGACTCCAGGGAACCCTAACAAGGTGAATTCATGGTGAGACGGGTAGAAGGTGGAATTTGAGGTGCCCACCATGACGTGGGGTTGGAGTCAGAACCAGTCACCTGTAGATGGAAGACAAGATGAATTCATGGTGGGAAGGGTAGAAGGTGGGATTCCTGGTGCCCACCATAACTTTCGGTGTAAGTCAGAACCAATCACCTGTGGATGAAGGACAAGATGAATCACATGTGCAAGTTCTGGAACTTGAAGTGCAATATTCAGAATTTGCTTACTCACTCCCCTCCCCCATTTTCTATAATGCAATGTTCTTGTGATGCAGCGTACACAAGGTTGGACTTTTTGACCGGACTGGTTTGACAGACCGAGTCCAGTGGACAATCCAATCGTGTGTGGGCTTCATCGGACCTTCAGCTGACTTTTCTAGTCGAAAATCTGACGAACTTTAGATTTGGAACATGCTTCAAATCTTTATCTTTGTAACTCCGCCGGACCCAGAAATCCGCTCGTCTGTATGCGAGTCCGACGGAAAAAAACCGACACTAGGGCAGCTTTGGCTACTGGCTATCAACTACCTTATTTTAGTTCGGTGTACGTCATCAGGTACGAATCCGTCGGACTTTGGTGTGATCGTGTGTAGGCAAGTCTGTTGTTAAAAAGTCCGTCGGAAGTCCGTCAAAGGTCCGTCCGACCAGTCCGGTCCAAAAGTCCGCCTGTGTGTACGCGGCTTTAGATGTGCCAGCATGGCCCTATGGAACAATGTCTTACTGGAAGTGCTTAAGATCCAACCACATAGACTTCAGATTAAGGAGGATCCATAGAGCTTTGTATGCCAACCACACCTACACAGCCCACAGGTGAGTTGTAATCTCTCTTTTATTTATAATTTTTAAAAAATGAATATTTATGTGTTTTTTGGACTCTTACACAAGTCAGAGAAGGTTCTATCACACCGACTCTCCAGCTATCAGCGCCACTCATTAGAGTCATCCCACTCGATTCACATCTCTATAGCAAAGATCATTTTCAGTGGTCAGAAGTCCAAACATTTGTACCTTAGTGTGTAATAATAGGTGTAGCACACCCCCCAGGGAGCTGCAAGTATACTGAGATCCACCACCCTGCACAGCCAGGCACACCGAATCTTCACAGGCACTTGGAGTCAGAAAACAGTCCACTACTTTGTTTTGTTTTATTGAGAGATATATAAACTTGGAAATGGATCAGAGCTTATGGGATGTCCACTTGACTTCAGAACAACTCTTCCTATATACAGTCTATATACACTCCTCTTCCTCCAGCAGTCACTTCCAGAAACCCAGCTGTGTCACCTTATTGAAATTTGGTAGCAAAGGCCCATTACAGGCAGGGACTTGCAGTCCCTATACTTGGAGATGGGGTGACACGGCTCACATTTTCCCAGCACTTGCTCACTGTGGTCACCCATCCCAGCACCACCTCTTCAGGCCCTGCCAGCCCAACTGGCAGCAGCTGCCCCTTTCTCTAGCCCTCCTGGCTAACTTATTCCCACAGTCCTCCCAGACTGACACTCACCAGCCCACCCGGCTAACTTCTCGGGAGATCTCCCAGACGTGCTGACCTGCTTCTGCTGTCCTCTCTCTCCTTGCTCCCGTGCCTCCCTCTGTGTATTGTAGAGGGAATCTTGCTGCACCCGAGCTCCAGGCCTGAGGTCACCCCCCACCCCAGACTACCGACAGCCTCCTCAGCATCTCCATCTTCCATGTTCCACCCGACTGCTCATGCTGGCATAGCCCATGGCTATTTATGAGGGAGGCTCTGCCCCCTACTGGCCCATTGCAGGAGATTGGCTGAGGCCTCATAAATATGCATGACAGCCCCTCCTAGCCTTCACCCAATACATCTAGAATCTTCTCCAAGGTTCCAGAAAATAGGGGGAGGCATCAGAAGAGCTGTCAGATGAGTCACTCAGCCTCCCTGAGTCACTAACCCCTAGTGGGGGATCTGGAGGTGTGATCAGAGTGGAGGGATCTGGTAAAGGGATCTGGGGGTGTGATCAGAGTGGAGGGATCTGGTGGGGGATCTGGGGGTGTGATCAGAGTGGAGGAATCTGGGGGTGTGATTAGAGTGGAGGGATCTGGTAAAGGGATCTGGGGGTGTGATCAGAGTGGAGGAATCTGGAGGTGTGATCAGAGTGGAGGAATCTGGTGGAGGGATCTGGGATGTTTTCAGAGGGGAGGAATCTGGTGGAGGGATCTGGTGGTGTGATCAGTGGAGGAATCTGGGGGGATCTGGGGGTGTGATCAGAGTGGAAGGATCTGGTGGAGGAATCTGGGATGTGATCAGAGTGGAGAAATCTGGTGGAGGGATCTGGGGGTGTGATCAGAGTGGAGGGATCTAGTAAAGGGATCTGGAGGTGTGATCAGAGTGGAGGGATCTGGTAAAGGGATCTGGAGGTGTGATCAGAGTGGAGGGATGTGGTAAAGGGATCTGGGGGTGTGATCAGAGTGGAGGGATCTGGTAAAGGGATCTGGAGGTGTGATCAGAGTGGAGGGATCTGGTAAAGGGATCTGGAGGTGTGAT
The DNA here is from genome assembly GCA_037952925.1 of Lithobates clamitans. Classification (NCBI taxonomy): domain Eukaryota; kingdom Metazoa; phylum Chordata; class Amphibia; order Anura; family Ranidae; genus Lithobates; species Lithobates clamitans. Next base: position 1,016,160 of record JBBGZY010001081.1, on the reverse strand, counting down.
CAGAGTGGAGGGATGTGGTAAAGGGATCTGGAGGTGTGATCAGAGTGGAGGGATCTGGTGGAGGGATCTGGGGGTGTGATCAGAGTGGAGGGATCTGGTAAGGGGATCTGTAGGTGTGATCAGAGTGGAGGGATCTGGTAAAGGGATCTGGGGGGGTGATCAGAGTGGAGGGATCTAGTGGGGGATCTGGGGGTGTGATCAGAGGGGAGGAATCTGGTGGAGGGATCCGGGGTGTGATCAGAGTGGAGGGATCTGGTAAGGGGATCTGGAGGTGTGATCAGAGTGGAGGGATCTGGTAAAGGGATCTGGGGGTGTGATCAGAGTGGAGGGATCTGGTGGGGGATCTGGGGGTGTGATCAGAGTGGAGGAATCTGGGGGTGTGATTAGAGTGGAGGGATCTGGTAAAGGGATCTGGGGGTGTGATCAGAGTGGAGGAATCTGGTGGAGGGATCTGGGATGTTTTCAGAGGGGAGGAATCTGGTGGAGGGATCTGGAGGTGTGATCAGAGGGGAGGAATCTGGTGGAGGGATCTGGGGTGTGATCAGTGGAGGAATCTGGGGGGATCTGGGGGTGTGATCAGAGTGGAAGGATCTGGTGGAGGAATCTGGGATGTGATCAGAGTGGAGGAATCTGGTGGAGGGATCTGGGGGTGTGATCAGAGTGGAGGAATCTGGAGGTGTGATCAGAGTGGAGGAATCTGGTGGAGGGATCTGGTGCTGTGATCAGAAGGGAGGGATCTGGTAAAGGGATCTGGGGTGTGATCAGAGTGGAGGAATCTTGGGGGATCTGGGGGTGTCATCAGAGTGGAAGGATCTGGTGGAGGAATCTGGGGGTGTGATCAGAGTGGAGGGATCTGGTAAAGGGATCTGGAGGTGTGATCAGAGTGGAGGGATCTGGTAAAGGGATCTGGAGGTGTGATCAGAGTGGAGGGATCTGGTAAAGGGATCTGGAGGTGTGATCAGAGTGGAGGGATCTGGTAAAGGGATCTGGAGGTGTGATCAGAGTGGAGGGATGTGGTAAAGGGATCTGGAGGTGTGATCAGAGTGGAGGGATCTGGTGGAGGGATCTGGGGGTGTGATCAGAGTGGAGGGATCTGGTAAGGGGATCTGTAGGTGTGATCAGAGTGGAGGGATCTGGTAAAGGGATCTGGGGGGGTGATCAGAGTGGAGGGATCTAGTGGGGGATCTGGGGGTGTGATCAGAGGGGAGGAATCTGGTGGAGGGATCCGGGGTGTGATCAGAGTGGAGGGATCTGGTAAGGGGATCTGGAGGTGTGATCAGAGTGGAGGGATCTGGTAAAGGGATCTGGGGGTGTGATCAGAGTGGAGGGATCTGGTGGGGGATCTGGGGGTGTGATCAGAGTGGAGGAATCTGGGGGTGTGATTAGAGTGGAGGGATCTGGTAAAGGGATCTGGGGGTGTGATCAGAGTGGAGGAATCTGGTGGAGGGATCTGGGATGTTTTCAGAGGGGAGGAATCTGGTGGAGGGATCTGGAGGTGTGATCAGAGGGGAGGAATCTGGTGGAGGGATCTGGGGTGTGATCAGTGGAGGAATCTGGGGGGATCTGGGGGTGTGATCAGAGTGGAAGGATCTGGTGGAGGAATCTGGGATGTGATCAGAGTGGAGGAATCTGGTGGAGGGATCTGGGGGTGTGATCAGAGTGGAGGAATCTGGAGGTGTGATCAGAGTGGAGGAATCTGGTGGAGGGATCTGGTGCTGTGATCAGAAGGGAGGGATCTGGTAAAGGGATCTGGGGTGTGATCAGAGTGGAGGAATCTTGGGGGATCTGGGGGTGTCATCAGAGTGGAAGGATCTGGTGGAGGAATCTGGGGGTGTGATCAGAGTGGAGGGATCTGGTAAAGGGATCTGGAGGTGTGATCAGAGTGGAGGGATCTGGTAAAGGGATCTGGAGGTGTGATCAGAGTGGAGGGATCTGGTAAAGGGATCTGGGGGGGTGATCAGAGTGGAGGGATCTAGTGGGGGATCTGGGGGTGTGATCAGAGGGGAGGAATCTGGTGGAGGGATCCGGGGTGTGATCAGAGTGGAGGGATCTGGTAAGGGGATCTGGAGGTGTGATCAGAGTGGAGGGATCTGGTAAAGGGATCTGGGGGTGTGATCAGAGTGGAGGGATCTGGTGGGGGATCTGGGGGTGTGATCAGAGTGGAGGAATCTGGGGGTGTGATTAGAGTGGAGGGATCTGGTAAAGGGATCTGGGGGTGTGATCAGAGTGGAGGAATCTGGTGGAGGGATCTGGGATGTTTTCAGAGGGGAGGAATCTGGTGGAGGGATCTGGGGTGTGATCAGTGGAGGAATCTGGGGGGATCTGGGGGTGTGATCAGAGTGGAGGAATCTGGAGGTGTGATCAGAGTGGAGGAATCTGGTGGAGGGATCTGGGATGTTTTCAGAGGGGAGGAATCTGGTGGAGGGATCTGGTGGTGTGATCAGAGGGGAGGGATCTGGTAAAGGGATCTGGGGTGTGATCAGAGTGGAGGAATCTTGGGGGATCTGGGGGTGTCATCAGAGTGGAAGGATCTGGTGGAGGAATCTGGGGGTGTGATCAGAGTGGAGGGATCTGGTAAAGGGATCTGGAGGTGTGATCAGAGTGGAGGGATCTGGTAAAGGGATCTGGAGGTGTGATCAGAGTGGGGGGATCTGGTAAAGGGATCTGGGGGTGTGATCAGAGTGGAGGGATCTGGGGGTGTGATCAGAGTGGAGGGATCTGGTAAGGGGATCTGGAGGTGTGATCAGAGTGGAGGGATCTGGTAAAGGGATCTGGGGGGTGTGTGCCCAGAGTGGAGGGATCTAGTGGGGGATCTGGGGGTGTGATCAGAGGGGAGGAATCTGGTGGAGGGATCCGGGGTGTGATCAGAGTGGATGGATCTGGTAAAGGGATCTGGGGTGTGATCAGAGTGGAGGGATCTGGTAAAGGGATCTGGGGGTGTGATCAGAGTGGAGGGATCTGGTGGGGGATCTGGAGGTGTGATCAGAGTGGAGGAATCTGGGGGGATCTGGGGGTGTGATCAGAGTGGAGGGATCTGGTGGAGGGATCTGGGGTGTGATTAGAGTGGAGGAATCTGGTAAAGGGATCTGGGGGTGTGATCAGAGTGAAGGGATTTGGTAAAGGGATCTGGGGGTGTGATCAGAGTGGAGGGATCTGGTGGGGATCTGGAGGTGTGATCAGAGTGGAGGAATCTGCTAAAGGGATCTGGGGGTGTGATCAGAGTGGAGGAATCTGGTAAAGGGATCTGGGGTGTGATCAGAGTGGAGGGATCTGGTAAAGGGATCTGGAAGTGTGATCAGAGTGGAGGGATCTGGTAAAGGGATCTGGAGGTGTGATTAGAGTGGAGGGATCTGGTAAAGGGATCTGGGGTGTGATCAGAGTGGAGGGATCTGGTAAAGGGATCTGGAGGTGTGATCAGAGTGGAGGGATCTGGTAAAGGGATCTGGGGTGTGATCAGAGTGGAGGGATCTGGTAAAGGGATCTGGAGGTGTGATCAGAGTGGAGGGATCTGGTAAAGGGATCTGGAGGTGTGATCAGAGTGGAGGGATCTGGTGGGGATCTGGAGGTGTGATCAGAGTGGAGGCATCTGGTAAAAGGATCTGGGGGTGTGATCAGAGTGGAGGGATCTGGTAAAGGGATCTGGAGGTGTGATCAGAGTGGAGGGATCTGGTGGGGATCTGGAGGTGTGATCAGAGTGGAGGCATCTGGTAAAAGGATCTGGGGGTGTGATCAGAGTGGAGGGATCTGGTAAAGGGATCTGGAGGTGTGATCAGAGTGGAGGGATCTGGTGGGGATCTGGAGGTGTGATCAGAGTGGAGGCATCTGGTAAAGGGATCTGGGGGTGTGATCAGAGTGGAGGGATCTGGTGGAGGGATCTGGAGGTGTGATCTGAGTGGAGGGATTGGGGGGGGATTTGGGGGTGTGATCAGAGTGGAGGAATCTGGTGGGGGATCTGGAGGTGTGATCAGAGTGGAGGGATTGGGGGGGATTTGGGGGTGTGAACAAAGAGAGGGGAATTTTTTTTTTCGGGGGGGGGGGGGGGGTGGATCTTAGGCATGTGATCTGAGTGGGGGGTATCTGGGGAGGATGATGTGGAAGTTTTTTATGTGGGTTTGTGGGGTGATCAGGGGTTATATGGGGGAGGTGGGGTGCAATCAGAAGGGCATGGACTGGTGTACAGTGCCCTGAAAAAGTATTCATACCCCTTGAAATTGCCCACATTTTGTCATGTTATAAACAAAAACATAAATGTATTTTATTGGGATTTTATGTGATAGACCAACACAAAGTGTCTCATAATTGTGAAGTGGAAGGAAAATGATAAATGATACAAATAAATATGTGAAAAGTGTGTGTGTGGGGGGGGGGGGCATTTGTATTCAGCCCCCTTTACTCTGATAACTAAAATCTAGAGGAACCAATTGCCTTCATAAGTCACCTATTTAGAAAATAGAGTCCACCTGTGTGTCGTTTAATCTCAGTATAAATACAGCTGTTCTGTGAAGCCCTCAGAGGTTTGTTAGAGAACCTTAGTGAACAAACAGCATCATGAAGGCCAAGGAACACACCAGACAGGTCAGGGTTAAAGTTGTGGGGAAGTATAAAGCAGGGTTAGGTTATAAAAAATCTCCCAAGCTTTGATCATCTCACGGAGCTCTGTTCAATCCATCATCGGAAAATGGAAAGAGTATGGCACAACTGCAAACCTATAGGAAATAAATATAGGTGGGACTTTATATGAGCCGTGACCATCCGGTACACAGGTCTCCATCCCCGATAATTTGACACAAAAGGGAGAGGGGGCAAAAAAAGGGAACAGTGGGACTTTATAACAAGACACTAGGGGTAGATTAAATCAATCAATATAGTAAAAACAACTGCAAACCTACCAAGACATGGCCGTCCACCTAAACTGACCGGCCGGGCAAGGAGAGCATTCATCAGAGAAGAGCCAAGAGGTCCATGGTAACTCTGGAGGAGCTGCAGAGATCCACAGCTCAGGTGGGAGAATCTGTCCACAGGACAACTATTAGTCGTGTTCTCCACAAATCTGCCCTTTATGGAAGAGTGACAAGAAGAAAGACATTGGTGAAAGAAAGTCATAAGAAGTCCTGTTTGTAGTTTGTGAGAAGCCATGTGGAGGACACAGCAAACATGTGGAAGAAGGTGATCTGAGTTTGTTTTTCTTGTCTGTGGAAGATCTCCAGCGATAATCGCTCTCCATTCATTCCCCTCTATGGTTTATTATCCACTTGCCGCCAAATCACGTACCTAGTACATCACGTGACTTCAAGTGGTTGTAACGGGATGATGTGCAGCTCCAGATCTGTCAATTTCCTCCACCCCAAACTCACTCATCCATGTCTTTATGGACCTTGTTTTGTGCTCTGGTGGGCAGTCATGTTGGAACAGGAAGAGGCCGTCCCCAAACTCTTCACACAAAGTTGGGATCATAAAAATTGTCCAAAATGTCTTGGTATTCTGACGCCTTAAGAGTTCCCTTTACTGGGCCTAAGGGGCCAAGCCCAACCCCCGAAAAACAACTCCACACCATAATCCCCCCTCCACCAAATGATTTGGACCAGTCAGGGCAGCTATCTGACATTTTGGGGCCCCTTACACAGCTTTAGGCCTGGGCCCCCCCTCCCGGACCTGACCATCAACATTCCTCAGGGCCCCCCAGTGGCTGTCCCACCAAGTCCCATCCCATGTCCTCCTCCTCCCGTCCCATCACCCCCATCCCATGTTCTCCTCCTCCAATCCCATCTCCCCATCCCATGTCCTCCTCCTCCAATCCCATCTCCCCATCCCATTCCTCCTTCTGCAGTCTCATCTTTTCCATCCCATGTCCTCTTCCGCCTCCATCCCATCTCCTCCTCCTCCAGGTCCATCTCCTCTATCTCATGTCCTCCTCCTCCAGTCCCATTTTCTCCATCCCATGTCTTCCTCCTCCAGGTCCATCTCCTCTATCCCATGTCTTCCTCCTCCAGGTCCATCTCCTCTATTCCATGTCCTCCTCCTCCAGGTCCATCTCCTCTATCCCATGTCCTCCTCCTCCAGGTCCATCTCCTCTATCCCATGTCCTCCTCCTCCAGGTCCATCTCCTCTATCCCATGTCCTCATCCTCCAGGTCCATCTCCTCTATCCCATGTCCTCCTCCTCCAGTCCCATTTTCTCCATCCCATGTCCTCCTCCTCAAGGTCCATCTCCTCTATCCTATGTCCTCCTCCTCCAGGTCCATCTCCTCTATCCCATGTCCTCCTCCTCCAGTCCCATCCCCTCATAACATGTCCTCCTCCTCCAGGTCCATCTCCTCTATCCCATGTCCTCCTCCTCCAGGTCCATCTCCTCTATCCCATGTCCTCCTCCTCCAGTCCCATTTTCTCCATCCCATGTCCTCCTCCTCCAGGTCCATCTCCTCTATCCCATGTCCTCCTCCTCCAGGTCCATCTCCTCTATCTCATGTCCTCCTCCTCCAGGTCCATCTCCTCTATCCCATGTCCTCCTCCTCCAGGTCCATCTCCTCTATCCCATGTCCTCCTCCTCCAGGTCCATCTCCTCTATCCCATGTCCTCCTCCTCCAGGTCCATCTCCTCTATCCCATGTCCTCCTCCTCCAGTCCCATCCCCTCATAACATGTCCTCCTCCTCCAGTCCCATTTTCTCCAGTCCCATGTCTTCCTCCTCCATCCCATGTCCTCCTCCTCCAGGAGGATAATTCTGCACAGACACAATTAGCAGTGTATGAACACAGTGTCATATCCCAGGATCACACTACAGACGTTCAGAAACCCGTCATTTTAAAGTATAACTAAATCCACATTTTTATGTAAGTTTTGGAGTAGTGAGTAGTGCGGGGTTAAAACCTCCTCCCCCTTCTGGTGACAACTCCATTTTTTTTCCCTTTTGGTCAATGGGGCAAAGAGCTCCCTTGTGCCAGTGACCCCATATGAAAATCCAAAACTTTGAGTTGTCCCCAGAGCAGGAAAAGAGCGTAACCTTCCAATGGGGACTCCAGTTCTGGTGACAACTGTCTCCGAGGGCATTTCCCTTTCACTGCCTGTTGTGTCTGTGGGACCTCACAATCCGACACAGATAGTAACAAATAAATAAATGGGGTTTTAACTCTTCCACAATTTAGCCAAATTTCCCCTCACTTCGTGTCTTAGTGTCACCAGGACAGGAAGTGGGGGAATCTCACTGTGGGGTCATAGCTTGCAATTATTGCCTTATAATGTCCATATCATATATTGTATTTAATATATATATATATATATATATATATATATATATATATATATATATATATACAGAGAGTGAGAGAGAGAGAGAGAGAGAGAGAGAGAGAGACATATAGATATATATATATATATAGAAACAATTGCTGGCTATATCCCCACAGTGAGATTCCCTCACTTCCTGTCCTGGTGTCACCAAGACAGGAAGTGAGGGGAAATCTCCTGCAATGACATAACCCTGTTAGATTTAATCTATATATGTAAAGCCAGACCTTTTTTTTCCATTTTGACTTAATTATGGAAAACCTCATTCATTTTTGTTCCCCATCTGTGTCCCCACTAGGGATGAGCTTCGTGTTCGAGTCGAACCCATGTTCGACTCGAACATCGGCTGTTCGACCGTCCGTCGAATTGCGAACGATATGGGCCGTTCGCGCCAAATTCGTGTGGCGCGTCACGGCCCATAATTCACTGCGGCATCGCAGTGCATTGCTGGCTGATGATTGGCCAAGCATGCACTATGACCCGCATGCTTGGCCAATCACAGCGCCATCAGTAGAGAGAGCTGTAATTGGCCAAAGCCAGGGTGGCTTTGGCCAATTATGGCTCGGGGGATTTAGTACACGCCCCACACTATATAAGGCCGCCTGCACGGCGGCCCTGTGTAGTGTGTGTTCCGGTGTGCTGAGAGATAGAGAGAGAGAGAGAGACAGTGTCATTTGATTTGAGTTAGATAGATTAGGCAGAACAGTCAGTCAGTTAGCTGCACTTACAGTGTATTGTGTATATATATGCATCCCAGGTGTTGCATATATATATATATATATACACTGTATTCAGTTTAGCTAGATCCGTTCCTGTTATCTTCTATCTAGACTATTTACATTTGGTGCAGTGCGTCCTGCTCACAGTGTTCAGCTAGATCCGTTCCTGCTATTTACATTTAGTGCAGTGCGTCCTGCTCACAGTGTTCAGCTAGATCCGTTCCTGCTATTTACATTTAGTGCAGTGCGTCCTGCTCACAGTGTTCAGCTAGATCCGTTCCTGCTATTTACATTTAGTGCAGTCAGTGCGTCCTGCTCACAGTGTTCAGCTAGATCCGTTCCTGCTATTTACATTTAGTGCAGTGCGTCCTGCTCACAGTGTTCAGCTAGATCCGTTCCTGCTATTTACATTTAGTGCAGTGCGTCCTGCTCACAGTGTTCAGCTAGATCCGTTCCTGCCATTTACATTTAGTGCAGTGCGTCCTGCTCACAGTGTTCAGCTAGATCCGTTCCTGCTATTTACATTTAGTGCAGTGCGTCCTGCTCACAGTGTTCAGCTAGATCCGTTCCTGCCATTTACATTTAGTGCAGTGCGTCCTGCTCACAGTGTTCAGCTAGATCCGTTCCTGCTATTTACATTTAGTGCAGTGCGTCCTGCTCACAGTGTTCAGCTAGATCCGTTCCTGCTATTTACATTTAGTGCAGTGCGTCCTGCTCACAGTGTTCAGCTAGATCCGTTCCTGCTATTTACATTTAGTGCAGTGCGTCCTGCTCACAGTGTTCAGCTAGATCCGTTCCTGCTATTTACATTTAGTGCAGTCAGTGCGTCCTGCTCACAGTGTTCAGCTAGATCCGTTCCTGCTATTTACATTTAGTGCAGTGCGTCCTGCTCACAGTGTTCAGCTAGATCTGTTCCTGCTATTTACATTTAGTGCAGTGCGTCCTGCTCACAGTGTTCAGCTAGATCCGTTCCTGCTATTTACATTTAGTGCAGTGCGTCCTGCTCACAGTGTTCAGCTAGATCCGTTCCTGCTATTTACATTTAGTGCAGTGCGTCCTGCTCACAGTGTTCAGCTAGATCCGTTCCTGCTATTTACATTTAGTGCAGTGCGTCCTGCTCACAGTGTTCAGCTAGATCCGTTCCTGTTATCTTCCTACTGACAGGCCGGCTTGTCTGGTTACAGTATATAAAGCTACCTGAAGAAAATTACAGGTGTTCTATCCCAGCTTAGTGCAGCTACAGGCCATTAGTATGTCTGGAAGGCCAAGAAGGAGAGGCAGACAGTCACAAGCCAATAAGAGAGGGCAAGCAGGCTCTGTGTCTAGTGCTGGTCGTGGAGACGGCGCATCCTCATCAGCACGTGGCCATGGGACAAGCTTGGCCTTTTTTTCGGCAGCTGGCCGTGTTGAGCCGCAACATGCGGAAGACTTGGTCGAGTGGATGACCAAGCCGTCCTCATCCTCCTCATCCTCTTTCACCCATGCCCAGGGTGCTTTGTCTGGCAAAGCAGCGGCCTCTTCCCTTGGCTCAATGTCATCAGTGACTCCTTCCCTAGCTCCACCATGTCCTCATGAGGAGTCCCTCGAACTGTTTGACCACAGTGTTGGGTACATGCTCCAGGAGGATGCCCAGCGTTTGGAAGGCTCTGATGATGATACTGAGCTCGATGAAGGCAGTAGCATGAGCACGGACAGAGGGGGTGCCCAAGAAGGACAGCAATCTGGCAGTCATGCTCCCCCTGCTGCAGCATACTGCCAGGTTTGCTCCAGTGATGAGGAGGGAGGGGATGATGAGGTCACTGACTCAACGTGGGTGCCTGATAGGAGAGAGGAGGAGGAGGAGGAGGAGGAGGCGGCACATCACCAACGAGGCAGGATGCCCTCCAGGGGCCAGCCTAAGGGCAGCACATTGACTGCATCACACCCCAAAGCTCCACATGTGCAGGGCGCTGCAGTCTCTGCGCGTTATTCAAAAAGTTCTTTGGTGTGGGCCTTTTTTGAGACGAGTGCATCAGATCGCAGCGCTGCTATTTGCAACATATGTCTCAAGCGTATCTCGCGTGGCCAAAACATCTCCCGCTTGGGTACCACATGCTTGACCAGACATATGTTGACCTGCCATGCAGTTCGTTGGCAAGCGTATCTAAAAGACCCACACCAAAGAACAAAGAGGACCTCTCCTTGCTCCTCATCAGCTGAGATTTCCAACCCCACTAGACCTTCAGTCCTCTCTGAGACCTGCAGTGAGAGGAATGAAGGTGTAAAATTAGGTGTGTCACAGCCAAGTACTTGTGGGCAATCTGCTTTTGGTACACCGACGTCAGATTGTACCAGGCAAATTTCCCTGCCCCAGCTGCTGCACCGCCGAAAGAAGTTTGCTCCCAGCCATCCACATGCCCAGCGGTTGAATGCTAGCTTGGCAAAATTGCTAGCACTTCAACTGCTGCCTTTTCAGTTGGTAGACTCTGCCCCCTTCCGTGAGTTTGTGGAATGTGCGGTTCCTCAGTGGCAGGTACCCAAACGCCACTTTTTCTCACAGAAGGCGATTCCGGCTCTCTACCGGCATGTGGAAGGCAATGTCCATGCCTCGCTGGACAGGGCGGTCAGCGGTAAGGTGCATATTACCGCTGACTCATGGTCCAGCAGGCATGGACAGGGACGTTACCTAAGTTTCACGGCGCATTGGGTGACTCTGCTGGCAGCTGGGAAGGATGCAGGACAAGGTGCAGTAGTGTTGGAGGTTGTTCCGCCACCACGCCTCCAAAATGCTGATTGTGACACACCTCTCTCCTCCACCCCCTCCTCTTCTTCTTCCTCCATGGCCTCTTCCTCGGAACCAGCGGTGCTCCGTAGGCGTTCAAGGGGCTACGCAAGTACGCAGGCCAAAAGATGCCATGCGGTGCTTGAGCTGGTGTGCTTGGGGGACAGGAGCCACACTGGGGCAGAGGTTCTGTCAGTTCTGCAGGGGCAGGTTCAGAGGTGGTTGACGCCACGCCAACTTAAGGCAGGAATGGTGGTTTGCGACAATGGCACCAACCTCCTCTCTGCCCTCCGACAGGGACAAATGACCCATGTGCCCTGTTTGGCTCACGTCCTTAACTTGGTGGTGCAGCGGTTCTTGGGCAGGTACCCGGGCTTACAGGATGTCCTGAGGCAGGCCAGGAAAGTCTGTGTGCATTTCCGCCGGTCATATAATGCCAGTGCTCGGCTGACGGACCTCCAAAAGGAGTTTAACCTGCCCAAGAACCGCCTAATCTGTGACATGCCCACCAGGTGGAACTCAACGTTGGCCATGCTGCAGCGGCTGCACACGCAGCAGAGGGCCATCAATGAGTACCTCTGCGACTATGGCACCAGGACAGGGTCAGGGGAGCTTGGTTTTTTTTCCCCACGCCAGTGGGCCATGATCAGGGATGCATGCACTGTCCTGTCACCATTCGAGGAGGCCACGAGGATGGTGAGCAGTGACAGTGCATGCATCAGTGACACTGTCCCTCTTGTCCACCTGTTGGAGCACACGCTGCGTGGAATAATGGACAGGGCACTTGAGGCAGAACAGAGGCAGGAAGAGGAGGACTTCCTTAGCTCTCAAGGCCCCCTTTATCCAGACAGTGTTCCTGCGTGCCCGCCGATCACACAGGAAGAGGACGAGGAGGAGGAGGAAGATTGTGTCAGTATGGAGGTGGAGCCTGGCACTCAGCATCAGCAGCAGTCTTTAAGGGATCAGTCCCAAGGAACACATGGACTTGTACGTGGCTGGGAGGAGGTGGCTGCGGACGTTGTTGTCCTTAGTGACCCAGAGGACTCCGGACCGAATGCCTCAGCAAACCTACGCTGCATGGCCTCCCTGATCCTGCAAAGCCTGCATAAGGATCCTCGTATTCGTGGTATCAAGGAGAAGGACCAATACTGGCTGGCAACCCTCCTTGATCCACGTTACAAGGGTAAGGTTGCGGACCTTATCTTGCCATCGCAGAGGGAGCAGAGGATGAAACATCTTCGGGAGGCCTTGCAGAAAGGTCTGTGCAACGCGTTCCCAGAGACTGGGAGGTTACAAACTCCTGTTTCTGGACAACGTGTTGCTGAGGCTTCGGTCAGTCAAAGAAGGAGTGGTGGAGAAGGTGGCCATCTGACCGATGCGTTCAGACAATTTTTTAGTCCGCAGCCCCAAGGTATGTTCGGTTCCAGCAACCATCGCCAGCATCTGTTTTACATGGTGCAGGAATACCTAGGGGCAAGATCAGACTTGGACACCTTTCCCACCGAAAATCCTCTGGGTTACTGGGTCTTGAGGATGGATCACTGGCCAGAGCTTGCACAGTATGCAATTGAGCTACTGGCCTGTCCTGCATCCAGCGTTCTTTCGGAACGCACATTCAGTGCTGCTGGAGGCGTGGTAACCGATCACAGGGTGCGTCTGTCCACCGACTCGGTCGATCGGCTGACCTTCATAAAAATGAATCAGTCTTGGATCACCACCAGCTACCAAGCACCTGATGCTGATGTAACCGAATAATTTTTTTTGAAATCTCAGATCCCTTCAAAGACTGCCTATGCTGATGCTGAGTGACTATCCCTGAGTAATTATCCTCTTTCTCCTCAATCATCACGCTGATAGCTTGTAAGAACATTTTTGGTTCTGGGCGCCACCACCAGTGCCTAAGGCACAATTTTTCAGCCCCTGTTTAACAGGGGCGTGTAATTACAATTTTTGATGTAATACTTTGCAGCAGGGCTCGTTCCTGCATTCCAACTAGAGTGTCTGTGAGGGGTTGCAGTGTTGTGGCACCAGCACCAGTGCCTAAGGCCCAATTTTTCTGCCCCTGTCTAACAGGGGCGTGTAATTACAATTTTTGAAGCAATACTTTGCAGCAGGGCTCGTTCCTGCATTCCAACTAGAGTGTCTGTGAGGGGTTGCAGTGTTGTGGCACCAGCACCAGTGCCTAAGGCCCAATTTTTCTGCCCCTGTCTAACAGGGGCGTGTAATTACAATTTTTGATGCAATACTTTGCAGCAGGGCTCGTTCCTGCGTTCCAACTAGAGTGTCTGTGAGGGGTTGCAGTGTTGTGGCACCAGCACCAGTGCCTAAGGCCCAATTTTTCAGCTCCTGTTCAACAGGGGCATGTAATTACAATTCTTGATCTAATATTTCACAGCAGGGCCCTGTGAGGGCTTACAGTGTTGTGGCCACAGCAACACCTAAGGCCCAAATTTCTGCTGAGTATATAGGGCAGGACCCTACTTTCAAACATCTAACTTACAAACGACTCCTACTTGCAAACGGAAGGAGACAACAGGAAGTGAGATGAAATCTACCCCTAGGAAGGGAAATTCTCTCCTGTAAGAGTTAATATGGGAAAACAATTTCTCCTTTCCACTGATGCTTTCCAATCCTTGTTCCACAAAAAAACCCAAATTTTCAAAAAACATTTTTCATTGGGACAAAAAAGTGAGGTGAAATCTTCTGAAGAGGAGGAAAGACGCAAAACAAATGTCACAGGGGTGATAACCCTTCCCTATGTTTTCCAAAAAGCTTAGAAAAGATTTTTTGGCTGGAGCTAAACACGTTAAAAATGTTCAAAATTACAAACAGATTCTACTTAACAACAAACCTACAGTCCCTGTCTTGTTTGCACCGCCTGAATACTGCTGTTCAGAGTATATAGGGCCTGGTGGCCCCACACCTTTCCTTATTTTAATTTGGGTGCGGGGTTCCCCTTAATATCCATACAAGACCCAAAGGGCCTGGTAATGGACTGGGGGGTACCCATGCCGTTTGTCTCACTGATTTTCATCCATATTGCCATGACCCGACATGACATTAAACCCGCAAGCAGTTTTAAATGAGATTTTTTCCTTTAAAAATGACATTTGGTGCAGGGACTGTTCTAAACATGGGAAACACGCGTCACTTTACAGCCATACTATAGACACCCCCCAGGTACGATATTTAAAGGAATATTTCACTTTTTTTTTTTTTTTACTTTAAGCATCATTAAAATCACTGCTCCCGAAAAAACGGCCGTTTTTAAAAGTTTTTTTTGCATTGATACATGTCCCCTGGGGTAGGACCTGGGTCCCCAAACCCTTTTTAGGACAATACCATGCAAATTAGCCTTTAAAATGAGCACTTTTGATTTCGAACGTTCGAGTCCCATAGACGTCAATGGGGTTCTAACGTTCGTGCGAACTTTCGGTCCGTTCGCGGGTTCTGGTGCGAACCGAACCGGGGGGTGTTCGGCTCATCCCTAGTCCCCACAGATTGCAGGAAAAAAAAATGAGCTTGATCCCCTTGTCAACACACACAGTGTTGATGGGTGAATCCCTCCTGCGGAGCCATTGTGTTATCCGGGTGGGGGGGGGTTTAATAAGACTCGTGGCCACTCACTAAAATTAGAAGAAAAGAGGTTTAACCTTAAACTACGTAGAGGGTTCTTTACTGTAAGAGCGGCAAGGATGTGGAATTCCCTTCCACAGGCGGTGGTCTCAGCGGGAAGCATCGATCGTTTCAAGAAACTATTAGATAATCACCTGAATGACCGCAACATACGGGATATGTAATGTAATACTGACACATAATCACACACATAGGTTGGACTTGATGGACTTGTGTCTTTTTTCAACCTCCCCTTCTATGTAACTATGTAACACAGTGATTATTGCTAGCGGCTATAACAGCTGCTAGCGATAATTGTATGTAAAATCCGAGAGGCTGGTTGTACCCGAGTCGATCGACTGATCAGCTTGGGAACATTCAGACTGCCCATATATGGTTCGAATCTCAGCCAGTCCTTGCTGAACCAGCCGAGATTTAAAAACCGTCTATGGCTGGCCTTAGCTACACTCCAGCTGCAATCTGACGCCAAACACTGCTAAATGCGGCTAAACGCAGTACCGGCGTTTAGCCGCGATTTCGTTTAGAAGCGTTTTTACAGGTGCCCTATTTTTTTTACATTACAAAACTTAAAAATGATAGCAAATGATGAAAAAAACACAAAAAAAAAATATTTTAAAAACTTGTAATTGCTTGCAATACTTCATAGACCATTTATATACCCCTCATGAGACCACGATCCGATCCAATACACCACGAGCAATTCTACCCAAAGTAGAATTGGAATTTGACCTAATGTGTTGTTAGATTTCAACCAGATGACCCCACCATTGAGCTTCACCCCCAACTTGATCAAACATAGTTGCATGAAATTTAGGGTTAGGGGGTTATGGTTAGGGTTTTCCCCTTGAAGAACAAGTTTAGGGTTATGGTAAGGGTTAGGGTTTCCAGTTAGGGTTAGGGGGTTATGGTTTTCCCCTTGCAGAACAAGTTTAGGGTTATGGTAAGGGTTTCCCGTTAGAGTTAGGGTTAAGGTTAGGGTTTCCGGTTAGGGTTATGGTTTCCCATTAGGGTTAGGGGGTTATGGTTAAGGTTTTCCCCTTGAAGAACAAGTTTAGGGTTATGGTAAGGGTTTCCCGTTAGAGTTAGGGTTAAGGTTACGGTTCCCGGTTAGGGTTAGGGGGTTATGGTTAGGGTTTTCCCCTTGCAGAACAAGTTAAGGGTTATGGTAAGGGTTAGCATTTCACGTTAGGGTTAGGGTTAAGGTTAAGGTTATGGTTTCTGGTTAGGGTTAGGGGGTTATGGTTAGGGCTTTCCCCTTGCAGAACAAGTTTAGGGTTATGGTAAAGGTTAGGGTTAGGGTTTCCGGTTAGGGTTAGGGGCTTATGGTTAGGGTTTTCCCCTTGAAGAACAAGTTTAGGGTTCTGGTAAGGGTTATGGTTTCCCGTTAGGGTTAGGGTTTCCGGTTAGGGTTAGGGGGTTATGGTTAGGGTTTTCCTCTTGCAGAACAAGTTTAGGGTTATGGTAAGGGTTAGAGTTTCCCGTTAGGGTTAAGGTTAGGGTTAGGGTTTCCAGTTAGGGTTAGTGGGTTATGGTTAGGGTTTTCCCTTTGAAGAACAAGTTTAGGGTTATGGTAAGGGTTAGGGTTTCCCGTTAGGGTTAATTAAAAATATTTAAAAAATTGCAATTAAAATTTGCATAAAAAAGACAAAATAAAAAAATAAAAAAAATGGAATTACACATACAGCTTATAAAAAAAAATAAACAAAAAAATATACTAATTAATTGCAATTTAAAAATTAAACATATAAAAAGATTAGCATGTTTTCCTCAGATATGCTCATTATGGGATCCATAGTAAAAGCACTGGAATTGAGGTAGACAAGGACACTGCGGCTCTCTCAGCTGCTGCTCCTCACTCAGGTCTCACAGAATGGCTGAAATAGGTAAATTATACAGTTTTTACAGGTCTTATGATATTATCTTAAATAAACGCTCCCAGACACTCCATTTTTTATCCTCTCTTACCATCGATCTCTGCAGCCGAAGAATTCTGTCCCACCAACACAGAAAGCACGAGGCTCTGCAGTGATGGACAGTGCACCCTGCAGATCCTTCTCATATGGAGTCCTACAGAGGAGATCAGAGTTTGTCTGGATGGGGGACACAGAAGGTACCTACCTGGTAATGACAACCTACCCCTCCTCCGAACGCTCTCCACCATTCCAGAGCGATGTCTGAAGAACCTCATCATCGGGAAGGTTATATCTGTGCTGTCTCCTCTGCGGAGATTTCCCCTGAAGGGCCATTAAACTTCTCAGAGTCACCAGAGTCCAATCTGTCCTCCTCTCCGTCCTTCCTGAATTGTCTGTGATAAAGGAAGGGGCCACACAGGAGAATGTCCAAGGGGCCCTATCAGGAGAGGAAGGGCCCACACAGGAGAATGTCCAAGGGGCCCTATCAGGAGAGGAAGGGGCCACACAGGAGAATGTCCAAGGGGCCCCGCCAGGAGAGGAAGGGGCCACACAGGAGAATGTCCAAGGGGCCCTATCAGGAGAGGAAGGGGCCACACAGGAGAATGTGCAAGGGGCCCGCCAGACTACTTAACTCCTCACCGACCACAGACACTCCAAATGGTGGAGACACCGACCTCAGATGACTGGAACCTTCCCATGGATGAGGAGATGAATGACAGACAACATGAGATCCTACCAGAGCCGGGACAAGGTCATCTAGAGCCCGGGCTGAACATCCAAACTGCCCCCCCCAGATGTATGAGCATTATGTGCCCCCCCCCCCCAAAAAAGAATTGTTCCAATCTGCATGCTTACCTTCTAAGCATAAATGTCCCCTCCTCCTCCCAGTACAAATCCACTTCCCTTGCTGAAAGCCCCCCGCAAAAATACCCCCCCAGCAAAAAAAAGATCACCTCTCCTAGCACAGATCCTCTACCCATCATATCCCTCAAATTATCTCTCCGAGTACACACCCCCCCCCCACCACTGCAGATCCCCCTCCTAGCACAAATACCCCCCATTCATTTCTACTAGCACAAATCCCCCCATATTCCCCTCCTAGCACAAATCCCCCCCAACACATATCCCCCTCCTAGCACAAATACCCCCCAACACATCTCCCCCTCCTAGCACAAATACCCCCCCAACACATATCTTATCCTAGCACAAATCCCCCCATATCCCCCTCCCAGCACAAATCCCCCCCACCCCCAAAAACAATCCCCTCCTAGAACAATTTCCCTTCCTCCTCCACCATATCACCTCTTCAGACCCCCAAAATCCCCCCTCCTAGTACAAATCCTCCTCCCTCCCAACACACCACTCCTAGCACATCTACCCTAAATTTCCCCTCCTAGAACAGTTCTCGTGCTCTGCTACCCCCCCCCCCAAATCCCCCCTCCCGACACAAAGCCCCCCCGATCTCCATGTGGTGCCCCTCTTCCACCTCACATGATACCACAGTGCCCAGGGCAGCCGCCCCTCCTGCCCCCCCCTTATCCCAGCCCTGGATCCTACAACAACACATGGAACATTTACTGACATTGCACATTTTTTACTGACAACATGACAGAAACTCCTAGTATAAGATCAGACCATCAATATTTAGATTTACTGCAAGTGGGTGCCACAGCCAGGCACGCCGTGGTGGACTTCCTGGTTTAGTGGCGCGCATGCGTGTGCCTCCTGCTGACCCGTGCTGTGATTGGACACAGCGCGAGTTTGTCAGCAGATTTCAGCCAATGATTATGGCTGTACACCTGCTGATCAGCAGTGACCAATCACAGCAGAGCTCTGTACACAGAACAGCGATCTGACTGTTTCTTCTCCCTCCAATCAGCTCCAAGTTCAGGGAGGAAAATCAGCCAGATCTCCTAGTAAAAGCATCGCAGAGTCCTGGGACAAGGTCATCCATAACCAGGGCAAACATGCCACCCCCCCCCCCCCCCAAAGATGGGTCAGCAAAATCCCTTCTCCCCCCAAACAAAACTGGGCACTAATCTGTATACTTACCCCATAAGCATAAATCCCCCCCCTCCCAACACATATCCCCCCTAAATCACCATTCCTAGCCATTCTTACCCCCTGATGCCCCCCCCCCCCCGTCAAAATTGCCCCTCACAATACAAATAGCCCCCCCCTCAATCTCCACACTCCTGACCCCTGAACACTGATGTCAGGTGGGCTCAGGTCACCAGATCTCCCCCCTTTATATCAGAGTCCACAGTTTCCCAGTTGCCCTTTACATCAGAGTCCACAGAGTTTTCCCCTGCACTGTAAGGGAGAACACTGTGGACTCTGATGTAAGGGAGAACACTGTGGACTCTGATGTAAGGGAGAACACTGTGGACTCTGCTGTAAGGGGGAACTCTGTGGACTATGATATAAGAGGGAACCCTACGGAATGTGATGTAAGGGGGAACTCTGTGGACTGTGATGTAAGGGGGGACTCTGTGGACTATGATATAAGGGGGAACTCTGTGTTCTATGATATAAGGGGGAACTCTGTGGACTGTGATATAAGGGGGAACTCTGCAGACTCTGATGTAAGGGGGAACTCTGTGGACTCTGATGTAAGGGGGAACACTGTGGACTCTGATGTAAGGGGGAACACTGTGGACTCTGATGTAAGGGGGGACTCTGTGGACTATGATGTAAGGGGGAACTCTGTGGACTCTGATGTAAGGGGGAACACTGTGGACTCTGATGTAAGGGGGGACTCTGTGGACTATGATATAAGGGGGGACTCTGTGTACTATGATATAAGGGGGAACTCTGTGGACTGTGATATAAGGGGGAACTCTGCAGACTCTGATATAAGGGGGAACTCTGTGGTCTATGATGTAAGGGGGAACTCTGTGGACTATGATATAAGGGGGAACCCTGCAGGCTATGATGTAAGGGGGGACTCTGTGGACTAGGATGTAAGGGGGAACTCTGTGGACTATGATGTAAGGGGGAACTCTGGGAACTCTTGAGTAAGAGGATGGCTCTGGTGACCAGGGACCTCTTACATCAGAGTTCCCCTTTACATTAGGTGGTGCTCAAAGCCGTGCGTGAAACTCTGATGTGGGGGGGATCTGGTGACCGCAGACCACTTTTTGCAGAATGAATACACTAAGGTATATGGGGGGGGGTTACTGATATAAGGGGGACCTTTACATCAGTTTACCCCCCCCCCCCCGTAGGTGTTGCTGGAAGTAGTGGTTCACCTCTTACCCTACTCAGCCAGACATCCATCTCAATCACTCAAAGACATGAACCCTCCATCACTTTGCTTTTGTTTTCTTTATTTAGGGGATTAACTTGGACGGGATTTGGGGAATTATGGGATGCCCAGGAATATTTTGTGCAAATTTGCTTAGGACTCCTATATACACTCTTCTATACACATCTCAGCCTCCTCTCCATCACCAACAGTTACTGCTCACGGTTCCTCCTCCAGAACTTTACTTGCTGCTCACGGTTCCTCCTCCGGAACTTCACTTGCTGCTCACGGTTCCTCCACCAGAACTTCATTTGCTGCTCACGGTTCCTCCTCCAGAACTTCACTTGCTGCTCACGGTTCCTCCTCCAGAACTTTACTTGCTGTGTTTCCTCCACCAGAACTTCACTTGCTGCTCACGGTTCCTCCACCATAACTTCACTTGCTGCTCACGGTTCCTCCTCCATAACTTCACTTGCTGCTCACGGTTCCTCCTCCAGAACTTCACTTGCTGCTCACAGTTCCTCCACCAGAACTTCACTTGCTGCTCATGGTTCCTCCACCAGAACTTCACTTGCTGCTCACGGTTCCTCCTCTAGAACTTCACTTGCTGCTCACAGTTCCTCCTCCAGAACTTCACTTGCTGCAGACTGTTTCTCCTCCAGACTAGCTAGCAACGCATGGGTAGGCCTGACACTGCTTCAGCCAGACCTCAATGAACTGCCTTTTGCGGGCAGGGACCTCGGGTTCCAGTGGTGTAGAATAGTTCAGGTGCTCACTGTCCTCTGCTCAGCTACCACTTCCAGAAGGTTCTCTTCAGGTCCTGCTGGCCAGCCTGGCTGCAAAGATCCCTCTCTACTGCCCTTCTCCACAGTCCTCTTTCCACTGGTTCTGCACCCATCTCTCAAACAGCAATCTCCCAGTTCTCTAAGGCGTGCCTTCCCAGTCCTCCTGACTTTGCTCATTCACCAGCTCTCCTGACTGTGACCAGGGGTCCTCCCTGGAGAATCTTAGAGTGTTCTCTCCCACTGTCCTCTCGATTGCTGTCTCATGTTCCTCTGGATCTCTTCACTCCCAGGATGCACTCGACCCCCGACCCAGGGTCACCCCCCCCAGATTGGGGAGCTCCCTGTGGGCCCCAACAGCCTCCACTTTCTCTCACTTCAGCTCTTCCACCCAACAACTCCTCCCCAGCTTGGCTGACCCCAGGTATTTAAGGAGGCCTGCCCCCTGACAATCCAAGTTGGGGATTGGTCAAGGCTCCCCAGATAGCTCAGGCAGCTCCACTTCTCTTCCCCTCCTCTCCTTCCAGGACCTTCTAGAAGCAACGGGGAGGTAATGGTGATGCCACCTGTCAGTTACCCAACTCTCCCTGAGCCACTCCCAGCCCAAAATGAAAGCAACAGGCTTAGCCACCAGCTAAGCCTGCCCAAATGTTCCTACCCTGTCAAAAAACCCTCAATTCTAGCACTCACTAACTAGAGGGTGCTACATCAATGTCTTCCATGGAGAGGCCCCTGGACTAGTGTGGATGTGGCAGTCTCTCTATGGAGGAGGTGAGGATTATGCAGTCAGCGTCCCCAGACTGTGGCTCGGGACCTGTGGGTTTGGAGTTGGACTCACTAGCTCTTTCAGTTTCCCCTTTGGACATGCCAGATTGCCACTGCTGCTTGAACTTGTACCCTATGCAGGTGGAAGTCCACTAGGCTTGCTGTATCTATGGGAAGGTTGGATGGACACATGAAAGTTGGGGTAAGGAAGCAGATGGCCGGGGGCCCGGGCCGCAGACTTTCAGCAGGTGCCAAGCACTACATGCACAGCAGCGCCCCCACAGGAAGTGAAGCTGTGTCGGAGGGGAGAGACAGAGCTAGTACATCTAGGACTCTATCAGACCAGTCCCAGTCTATGTGGCATCCTCTGGCACTTTGTTTCCTTCTAGCACATGCACACCCAAAGTGCACAGCGAGGTCTTTACTCACAAAGTCCCAGGAGCTGTCTGACACCCAACATCCACCGACAGATTTTCAGTGATGGAGATAAAAGATCCTTTTGTAGACCTGGACCCCAGGATAATGTCCTCCAGAAAATAATCATTTAGAAGTCTTCCCTGGGCCTTCAGCTCTGAGACCCAGACTGCAATCTTAAGTTTCATAAACTCTCTCCTAGGGGCAACAGCCCCCCCCTGGAGACTTGAACCCTACTTGAAGAGGAAAGACAGTCGCTCAGAGCTTCCAAAACATCTATCACATGTAGCACCCTTCTAGTTGGGTGCTAGTAGAAAGGCAAATTGTGTTATTTTGGGCTCTACTGTAGGCAGTGGAGCTGTGATTGTGTTTTGCCTATTCTGGATTCTGCTGCTGCAGGCTTGCCTGTCTCCCCTGTCTTTACAGAAATCTATGGAACATAGTGGGTGAAAAAGGTAGAGCCTGAGCTGGCCCTGTATACAGCCTCAGCAAATCCCTGGTTCAGGAGAATGACCAGCAGGGGGCTGAGAGGGGCATATAGGGACTGGAGCAAAGAGTAGCAGGGTTCTTTGCCTGCAGAAGAGTGACCCAGCCTGGAAGTGCTGTTAAACCTTCCAAGGCTTAGAAGAAGCTTTAAGAAGTGCTGGATGATTCTTGCCCAACAAGGAGCTGAAGTCACAGGAACACCTGGGCAACATCCCAAGAGGATCTCCTGGGATTCTTTCTGAAGCAGGAAGAAGGCCTTCAGATTGCCAGGATCACAGTAAGTAGGCCTCAGAGAATTCCTAAGAGAGAGATAGAGACTGTTGCCTGTACACCCCTTTCTGTTCAAAGGACTGTTCCAGACCTGCTGCCAGGCCTGCGCCCATAGAGGAAGACTTTTTGTACAGAGAACTTTGCCTTACTTCAGTTAACCGTTTCAGGTTTGTGTCCTCATCAAAGTTGTTTAGTTCTGGGCATCCCAAAGCTTTTCCCAATCCCTATCCCAGTTCTTCAAAAGAAATACCTGGCTGAAAAAATCCCATGCCTGGCTGCTTGCTCCAATAGGGGGTCAGAACCTGGGTTTACAGCGGGACCAGACAAGAGGGTCGGTGCTACATGTGGGGGCTCGTCAGTAGGATCCCTGGATGCAAGTGGCCATTACCACTAGCAACTGTGTGAAGAATTGAAGCCCATTACATGTTCACAGCTTCTGAGTTCACCCATAGCAATTAAGAGACTGTGAAGTGCTTATATTGTTGGAAAGGATCTGCATTTAACCAGTCAAGTGAGTGTGGGGCATAAAAAAGGCCACCTTCTTTTCCCCAGCAACAATAGATCTCCCAGCAACAGCAGATTCTCCCCAGTAACAATATATCCACTGAGCAACAATAGAACCCCACATCAACAACATACTCTCCCCAGCAGCAATAGATTATCTTAACAACAATAGACCCCTACAGCAAAATACCCCCCCCCCAGTGACAATAGATTCACCCCAGCAACAGTAGACACCTACCAGCAACAAAAGACCATCCAGCAGACAGCAATAGACCTCTCCCTCGAAAGTAGATCTCTCAAAGCAACACCTGATCCCACAGAAACATAAGACCCTCTCAGCAACAATAGATCCCCTGGCAAGAATAGACCTCCCCAGCAACAATAGATTCCTGGCAGCCAGCAACAAATAGACCCTCCTGCACAACAAACTACCCCTTGTCACTACATACATTCAGTGTTGGAGGTGCAGGAACTGCTCTACCCCCATGTTCCCTCTGATTAAAAGCCCAGCTCAGAAGTCATACTCTGTATGAGGGAATCTACTTTTGGCTGTTCACGCTCTATGATTGGGGAATGGCCAGACCAAACTTTGCTTGTTCAGTTGTTTCTCCATATTTCATGGGATGCAAACGACATTTATTAGCAGTTTCTGTACTGAAACTGACTGTTTTTCTACTGCTGTCTATGGTTTGTAAGGAAGCAGTGGGTTGCAGCACCCAACAGGTCCTTAGCAACCAGTGACGTCACCCCGACGCCCATTCCTTTACTGGCCAGAAATTCCCAGCCATATAAACAAAGGGGCAACAATGGCACTGACATCACTGACCAAATATGACCACATGGCCTTATTTGGTCAATGACATAACCCCACATACTCCGCCCCTTTGTATACATTTAGTGCGGGGGGCTGAAGCTGGTATTCATGGTGAGTATTGAGAAGGGATCAAACATGGCGACCAGCAGTTTTTTTCTTTCAGCGAGGCAGCCTGATTGACAAGGATATGCACCGCTGGGTGACTGCATTGACTTTTTTGGAATTGTTTTTATTTATTATTATAATTATTATTATAAAATGAAGGCAGATAGTACAGTTACAATACAATTTGGTACAATAGGAATCAGAGGGCCCTGCTCGTTAGAGCTTACACTATAGGAGGGAGGGTCAGGTGATACAAAGGGTAATAACTGTGGGGGATGGGCTGTTGGAGAAGGTAAAACAGTACATTAGATTGAAGCAGGATAGGCCTCTCTGAAGAGGAGCGTTTTCAGGGGTCGTCTAAAGATGGATAGATTTGGAGATAGTCGGACAGAATGGGGTAGGGAGTTCCAAAGGATAGGAGAAGCTCAGGAGAAGTCCTGGAGGTGAGCATGGGAGGAGGTGACGAGGGAAATAGGGGGCAGGAGGTCTTGGGAGGAGTGAAGAGAACGATTAGGTTGGTATTTGAGACTTAGTGAGGTTAGTGATGTTGCTGGGGGCAGAGTTGTGGATTGGCTTTGTAAGTTGTTGTTAGTGCTTTGAATTTTATTCGTTGGGTGAGCAGAAGCTAGTGGTGGGATTGGCAGAGAAGGGTGGAGGACACTGAATGGAGGCCAGTGGAGGGATTGGTAGTGAGGGGTGGAGGACACTGAATGGAGGCCAGTGGAGGGATTGGCAGAGAGGGGTTAAGGACACTGAATGGAGGCCAGTGGAGGGATTGGCAGAGAGGGGTGGGGGACACTGAATGGAGGCCAGTGGAGGGATTGGCAGAGAGGGGTGGAGGACACTGAATGGAGGCCAGTGGAGGGATTGGCAGAGAGGGGTTAAGGACACTGAATGGAGGCCAGTGGAGGGATTGGCAGAGAGGGGGGAGGACACTGAATGGAGACCAGTGATAGGATTGGTAGAGAGGGGTGGAGGACACTGAATGGAGACCAGTGGAGGGATTGGTAGAGAGGGGTGGAGGACACTGAATGGAGACCAGTGGAGGGATTGGTAGAGAGGGGTGGAGGACACTGAATGGAGGCCAGTGGTGGGATTGGCAGAGAGGGGTGGAGAGCACTGAAAGGAGGCCAGTGAAGGGATTGGTAGAGAGGGGGGGAGGACACTGAATGGAGGCCAGTGGAGGAATTAATACAGAGGGTGGAGGACACTGAATGGAGACCAGTGGAGGGATTGGCAGAGAGGGGTGGAGGACACTGAATGGAGGCCAGTGGAGGGATTGGTAGAGAGTGGAGGAGGACACTGAATGGAGGCCAGTGGAGGTGTTGGCAGAGAGGGGTGGAGGGACACTAAATGGAGGCCAGTGGAGGAATTGGTAAAGAGGGGTGGAGGACACTGAATGGTGACCAGTGGAGGGATTGGTAGTGAGGGGTGGAGGACACTGAATGGAGGCCAGTGGAGAGATTGGCAGAGAGGGGTTAAGGACACTGAATGGAGGCCAGTGGAGGGGTTGGCAGAGAGGAGTGGAGGACACTGAATGGAGACCAGTGGTGGGATTGGCAGAGAGGGGTGGAGGACATTGAATGGAGACCAGTGGAAGGATTGGCAGAGAGGGGTGGAGGACACTGAATGGAGACTGGTGGAGGGATTGACAGAGAGCGGTGGAGGACACTGAATGGAGGCCAGTGGAGGGATTGGCAGAAAGGGGAGGAGGACACTGAATGGAGGTCAGTGGAGGGATTGTTAGAGAGGGGTGGAGGACACTGAATGGAGACCAGTGGAGAGATTGGCAGAGAGGGGTGGAGGACACTGAATGGAGACCAGTGGAGGGATTGGAAGAGAGGGGTGGAGGACACTGAATGAAGGCCAGTGGAGGCATTGGCAGAGAGGGGTGGAGGGCACTGAATAGAGGCCAGTGGAGGTGTTGGCAGAGAGGGGTGGAGGACACAAAATGGAGGCCAGTGGAGGAATAGGTAGAGAGGGGTGGAGGACACTGAATGGAGGCCAGTGGAGGGATTGGCAGAGAGGGGTGGAGGACACTGAATGGGGACCAGTGCAAGGACTGGCAGAGAGGGGTGGAGGACACTGAATGGAAGCCAGTGGAGGGATTAGCAGAGAGGGGTGGAGGACACTGAATGGAGACCAGTGGAGGGATTGGAAAAGAGGGGTGGAGGACACCGAATGGAGACCAGTGGAGGGATTGGAAAAGAGGGGTGGAGGACACTGAATGGAAATCAGCGGAGGGATTGGCAGAGAGGGGTGGAGGACACTGAATGGAGGCCAGTGGAGGGATTGGCAGAGAGGAGTAGCAGACACGGTGCGGTTGGTAAGGTGGATGAGTCTGGTGGCAGCATTCATGATGGACTGAAGGGAGGATAGACTATGTAAAGGTAAGCCAATGAGTAGGAAGTTGCAGTAGTCGAGGCGAGAGATGACCAAGGAGTGAATTTAAAGCTTTGTGGTGTCACTGGTTAAAAAGGAGCGCATCTTGGAGATATTGTGGCGGTTGAGGTGGCAAGCTTCAAACAGGGATTGTTTCAGAGTCCAGGATAACACCTAGCACCTTGGCACCCTGGCATGCGGGGACGGGTTGATGGTTGTGCCATTAATTTTGACAGAGAAATCTGGGGAAGAGGCAGGTAGGGGTGGAAAAATAATGAGCTCAGTTTTGAATAGATTGAGTTTGAGGAAGTGGTGTGACATTCAGACTGATATGTCTGTTAGTAAATTAGTGATGTGTGAGTAGACTGGTGAGGTGGGCTGAGGGGTAGAGAAATAGACATGGGTGTCGTTATTGTAGAAATGACATTGATAGCCATGGGAGGCTATCGGCTGAACCAAGAAGGAGGTGTAGAGCGAGAATAGGAGAGGTCCAAGAACAGAACCTTGGGGAACCCCAACAGTAAGAGTTTTTTGAGGAGCAGGGGGTGGTCAACTGTATCAAAGGCAGCTGAAAGGTCCAGGAGTAAGAGTATAGAATAGTGTCCATTGGTTTTTGCTTTGAGTAAATAATTTGTGAGTTTTAGGAGAGCAGTTTCTGTGGAGTGTTAAGGGCAAAATCCAGACTGAAGGGGATCAAGAAGGTTATTCTCGATGAGGTGGCAGCTCAGCTGGTTGTAGACCAAACGCTCAAGGAGTTTGTAGGAAAAGGGGAGTAAGGAGATGGAGCAGAGGCTGTTAAGATTGGTAGGGTCCAAGGAGGGCTTTCTGAGTATGGGGGTGACTAGGGAATGTTTTAGAGGGTTGGGGAAGATGAGGAGAGAGATTGAAGATGTGGGTTAGAGAGTGTAGGATAGAGGTAGAGGGTGACCGCAGTATTTGCAAGGGAAGAGGGGGCAGGTGGGCATTAGAAAAGAGTTTAGTGACTTCCTCTATAGTAGCTGGGTTAAACAAAGGAAATATTGATTGTGCAGGTGGACAAGGAGTGTAAGGTGAGGGAGATATCTGTAGAGTGGAGATCAATCTCATTTTTGAAGTGATTGGCGATCTCCTGGGCAGTGAATGAGTTAGTGGGGGAGGAAGTTGAGGACGAAGTAGAGAGTTAAAGGTAGAGAAGAGAGGGACTGGATGAGAAGGTGTTGATGGGAGAGATAAAATAGGCCTGTTTGGCAGTGAGGAGGCGAGAAATTGTATTTTTTGAAGGGGGGATTTATATTGGTTGAAGTCTTGCTGGGACTTAGTGTTACACCACAGATGTTCAAGAGCGCAGCTATGATTTTTGAGGCTTCTGGTGTCCTCCGTTTGTCAAGGTTGTAGGGGTCAGGGCCTGATTCCGTGTGTAGTGAGGGAGGGCGGTGGGTCCAGGGTGGATGACAGTGAACTTTTGTAGACAGAAGTGGCCAGGTAGGGGCAGGACAGGGGTGGGATTTAGTCATAGAGACAATCTGTTGCAGAAAAAAGAAGATAAAGGTTTAGGATGACAAAGGTTTTTCTGGGTAACTGTTAGGTACTTGGAAAGCATTGTGGATAAGGTGGTAATCGGAGAGAGAGGAAAGGGAATGTTGGAGAGGTTGCAAGGAGTGCATAGGTAGGAGAACACAAGGTCAAGGCAGTTGCCATCAAAG
Organism: Lithobates clamitans; assembly: GCA_037952925.1. Taxonomy (NCBI): domain Eukaryota; kingdom Metazoa; phylum Chordata; class Amphibia; order Anura; family Ranidae; genus Lithobates; species Lithobates clamitans. Next base: position 988,398 of record JBBGZY010001081.1, on the reverse strand, counting down.
TAAGTAGAAGCATGTACCCATTGCTTCAGGTCAAAAGAGGAGATAAGGCTCAGAATTTTAGAAGTGGCAGAAGTGTTAAGATTACAAGAGATGTTGAAGTCACCGAGGACAATTGTGGGCATTTTAGAAGAGAGAAAGTAGGGTAGCCAGGCAGAAAAGTCATCAAGGAAGCTTGATACCAGTCCAGGAGGCCAATAGATCACTGCAATTCTCAAAGATAATAACAAAGAGCTTGTCAAAAAGTGTTGTGTCTTTATTTACCATTTACGTAGGGGTACTCATTCACATAAGAGGGAGCAGTGTCTGGGGTCCACTTTTTTTTAAAAGGGGCTTCCAAATGCTGATATCATCAGGGATATAGGGTCACATATGTATTTTTAGGGGAAGCCCTGTTCCGTTTGTATTTTTGTATGGGTCCCCCATTAACATCTATACCTGAACCTCATTCTTCTGGTGCAGCAGGTGGTATACATCATACAGATGGGCCAATACATAGGCAAGGTCACGGCACCCCTCAGGCATGGTATTTACAGGAATTTAGCATTTTTAGTGTATCAGCATTATTACAATCTCTGCTCCCCACCAATCTGAACTTCTTTTTGAAAAGTTATTTGTTTTGGTACATGTTCCCCAGGGCAGTGCCCAGCCCCCCCCCCCACCCCCATACCATTTATTTTACAATCCATTAACTATCAGCCTAGAAAGGCTGTTTTTTAATGTTCTTTTTGCATTGACTTCAACAGGGTTTGGAACCTGAATTTCAGTAAAGTTCCCGAACTTCACTTGATCCGAACCCGAGTCTAGTTGGCTCTGCCCTATGTGTGATGATTCTTTGAATAATTACATTATTTCGACCTTCATAATCACATCAATGAGGTGAATTTTATGAATATGATGGTTATCTGAGTTCCTTAATACTAAATGTTGATGAACAGATCAAACTCCATTCCTTTACGTTGATGGATATGTTGGCTGGTTATGGTCCTGTTTTCCGAGACTGAACACTACAGCCACCGAAATCACAAATTGTTGGCGTTTTTTTAAGCAAAGTCTTTTTTTCAGGCTGTTCCTGATTGCCCTCATTTTCACCCCGTAGATGATCGGGTCGGCAGCTGCAGGGATGACGTAGTTTAGTAAGCTCATTGTGTTCTGAACATCACTTGAAATGACATGTGCCATTCGATATATGATGGAAGTAGACAATCCAAAAGAATAGGTCACCACGGCCACCAACAAATGTGCACTACAGGTTTGTCTGGCTTTGTCCCGAGCCTTTCCCTCTACTAAATTCATGACAGTATAAAATATTCTCAAGTAAGATATCACTATGAAGGTTCCATCGATCGCTGTAAGAAGTATCCTCACCCAAAGGCCAACAGCCTGAACCCCGGACATGTCTCCGCACCCCAAATTCAAGAGACTCATATTCTCACAAGCAAAGTTCAGGATGATGTTGGATCCACAAAACTGAACCTTCGAGGCAAAACCAACTATGAGAGAAACAAGGAGGAAACTCCGCACCAAGCTTAGAAAGAGAAGCACAGCCAATGTTTTCTCAGTCATGATAAGGTGGTAACGCAGGGGTAGAACAATGGCCACATACCTGTCAACAGCCATCAGGTGGAGTAGGTTTGAGCTGAAGGTCCCTGCCATGTACAAAAAGAACATCTGTGTGAGGCACTCTGCCAACGTTATCTGCTCCAGTTCAAACATTAACCCAAGAAGGAATTTAGGCATGAAGGTCATAGCGTAGGAGATGTTCCAATAGAAAACCAAAGAGATGAGAATGTACATGGGCAAGCGTAGAGTCTTCTCCGTCCAGATGACATATGCCATGGTACAGTTCCCGGTCAGTATTAGGATAGCGATAAAAAGGATCGGGATGGCAAACAATTGTCTGGACTGTGAGATCCCAGGAAAGCCATGCAGGCAGAAGTCAGTATGAGAGAAGCTAGAATTTGAGGCTTGGTCTTCCATCTTGGAAGGGAAAGGAACCTAAAACAAGGTAAAGAGACCAAGTCTTCTTTTCAGGTTCATACAAAACTTTATGGAAAATAGAGAGATACAAAGTAACATTGTTTATAAACATTGATCAGACAGGGGATAGAGAGCTACAAAGTAACATTGTTTATAAACATTGATCAGACAAGAGATAGAGAGATACAAGTAACATTGTTTATAAACATTGATGAGACAGGAGATAGAAACATACAAAGTAACATTGTTTATAAACATTGATATGACAGGAGATAGAAAGATACAAAGTAACATTTTTTATAAACATTGATCAGATGGGAGATAGAGAGATACAAAGTAACATTGTTTATAAACATTGATCAGACAAGAGATAGAGAGATACAAAGTAACATTGTTTATAAACATTGATCAGACGGGAGATAGAGAGATACAAAGTAACATTGTTTATAAACATTGATCAGACGGGAGACAGAGAGATACAAAGTAACATTGTTTATAAACATTGATCAGACAAGAGATAGAGAGATACAAAGTAACATTGTTTATAAACATTGATCAGACGGGAGATGGAGAGATACAAAGTAACATTGTTTATAAACATTGATCAGATGGGAGATAGAGAGATACAAAGTAACAATGTTTATAAACATTGATCAGACAGGAGATAGAGAGATAAAAAGTTACATTTTTAGGTCCAGATTATGTGTCAAAGCAAAACCCCAAGAAGTGACAAAATTGCTCCTCCCCCGGCTAATGCTCCTTACTGTGGGGAATGATCGAATACTCGGTAGGACTTACCTTCCTCCACAATCCAGCAACAGATGAAATCTTGTGTCCTCTGCTCTCCAACATTGGAAGCCACCACTTCTACACCATCACAGGTACAATGCAGGACCCGAGGCCTTCTCCCATCCTGATGACTCTGGTGAGAGGGGTAGCGAAAAGATTTGGTTGGGTGTCACGACCAGAAGAGGCGGGGCAGAAGACTGAGGATTAGGAGGAGTATAAATCTCTGTTAGTTATTCCTCTAGTGAAACAAACAATTTATTCTTCATCTGATGGGGGGGGGGGAGGGGGACTTTTTAGGAATAGGTTAGGGGTTAGGAATTGGGTGGGGTGAGAAGAATTTATTTTAGGAGTCTTTCCACTGATCCACCTTGTACTTCTCATCACACCTCTTCTGCCAGAGATCATATACCCACTGATCCACCATGTACTTCTCCTCTCACCTCACTCCTTTCAGAGGTCATCAACCCACTGATCCATCATGTCCACCATCATCTCACCTCCCTCCTGTCAGGGGTCATCTACCCACTGATTCACCATGTCCACCATCATCTCACCTCCCTCTAGTCAGGGGTCATCTACCCACTAATTCACTATGCATTTTTCATCTCATCTTTCTCCTGCCTAGGTTTATTGACCCATGGACCCACCATGTACTCCTCAAATCACTTTCCTCCTTTCAGAAATCATCTACTCACTGATCCACCATGTACTTCTCATCTCACCTCCCTCATGCTATGGTTCATCTACCCACTGATCCACCTTGTCCACATCTCACCTCCCTTCCACAGTGCTCTCTCCCATCCTCTGCGCTCTCCTGGCCTTGATGTCCTTCAGTGTCACTTCCCAGACGATCCCTTACTTTATACAGACATGGAGCCCCCCAGAGAGGACATCTCATTATCACCACCCATATCCAATGCCGGCACACGCCGGTAATTAATGAGTCATTAGCGTCACATTGAAGACGGTGTGCTCATTATTGTCGTCAACTCTTCCAAATGACTGAATGGTGGAGACTCCAGGGACTCCGGGGACAGAGAGGAGACAGACAAGGACTAGTCATTTTATAGATAATTACACAATGACCATCGGGTGATTAAGTGATTGGCACTCTCACCATGGGTCCTCGTAATTGGCTTCTTCCTTAAATTGCTGCTGAGGCAATTAGATTGTCAGCTCCTCAGGGGACTGGTTGCATTGTATGCACAGAGTTCTACAGAAATGAAGTTATGTGCTGGGCTGTGCTGAGTAACCTTACAGAATAGTTTTAAAAAGATAAAAGCAATTTTTATTGGTACAAAATCAAAGATTTCTTAAAAACATAAAAGTACGGCATAAACAACAGCATAAGGGCTAGTTTACACTGGCTTCAAAACAAGGCTTCGGACAGGCTTTGTTAAACCTCTCTGAACGCCAGTCAAAGCTCCTCCCACTAAATGAAATGGTGACCTTACAGTCCTGTTTACACCTTGTGTTTGCTTTGCTTTAATAAATATACCCCATGTCGCTTTAGTGGTGCTTCAAAGTCTTCAAAGCCTCCATAGAAGTCTATGGCAAAGCTCACTTGAAGCCTCACCAAAGCCTCACTGAAGCCCCACCAAAGACTCATCAAAGACCCACCAAAGGCTCATCAAAGCCTCATCAAAGCCCCACCAAAGCCCCACCAAAGGCTCATCGAAGCCCCATAAAGCCTCACCAAAGCCTCATTGAAGCCCCACCAAAGCCCCACCAAACCCTCACCGAAGCCCCACCAAAGGCTCATCAAAGCCCCACCAAAGGCTCATCAAAGCCCCACCAAATCCTCATCAAAGGCTTATCGAAGCCCCACGAAGCCCCACGGAAGCCCCACGAAGCCCCACCAAAGCCCCACCAAAGCTCCAACAAAGGTTTATCGAAGCCTCACTGAAGCCCCACCAAAGTCCCACCAAAGGCTCATCAAAGCCCCACCAAAGGCTCATCAAAGCCCCACCAAATCCTCATCAAAGGCTTATCAAAGCCCCACCGAAGCCCCACGAAGCCCCACCAAAGCCCCACCAAAGCCCCAACAAAGGCTCATCGAAGCCTCACTGAAGCCCCACCAAAGCCCCACCAAAGGCTCATCGAAGCCCCATGAAGCCTCACCAAAGCCCTACCAAAGGCTCACCGAAGCCACACCTAAGCCCCACCAAAGGCTCACCGAAGCCACACCAAAGCCCCACCAAGGGCTCATCAAAGCCCCATCGAAGCACCAAGCAAAAGCAAAGTGTAAACAGGACTATCAGCTAACCATTTTATTTAGTGACAGGAGCTTTGACTGGCGTTCAGAGAGCTTTAACAAAGCCTGTCAGAAGCCTTGTTTTGAAGCAAGTGTAAACTAGCCATTAATGTGTGTTGAAGCTTAAGCAAGTGTAAATGAGGCCTTACAGTCCTATTTATACCTTTCTTTTGCTTGGGGCTTCAATGAGCCTTCAATGAGACTTTGGTGGGGCTTTGTTGAGACTTTGTGGGGCTTTGGTGGGGCTTCGATAAGCATTTGGTGGGGCTTTGGTGGGGCTTTGTGGGGCTTTGGTGGGGCTTCAAGCAAGCTTTGTCATAGACTTCTATGGAGGCTTTGAAGATGCTTTGAAGCACCTCTAAAGCTACATGGGGTATCATTTTTTAAGTGAAGCCGAAGCAAAGCAAAAGCAAGGAGTAAACAGGACTGTAAGCTAACCATCTTATTTAGTGACAGGAACTTTGACTGGCATTCAGAGAGCTTTAACAAAGCCTGTCCGAAGCCTTGTATTGAAGCAAAGTGTAAACTAGCCCTTACAGTCCTGAGTGACATCAGTGGTATGATTTGATTTCTTTCACCCAACGCGTTTCATCATATTTCTAGTATGCAGTTTGAACAAGAATAGGAATAGACAACAATTTAAATATCAGCAAACGTTGTTATGCAAATCAATTATTGTCAGGTTTTCTAGAGCTGGGAGACCAGACACGTATCTGCACAAGGGATCTGACACCTAACTAACAAGTATATACAAGTGAGATTTATTAACAGTGAGACTCAGCAGACAATAAACATGGACAACCCCAACAAGCCAAAACCAAACCCACAACAAGAACTGTTCAACCTGAACAACTAACATGTACATAAATATACAAACCAAACTAGGGACAAGGGTCCAGGGAATGCAAGGAAGGGGGGATCCCGACAAGGCATCAGGAACAAGGCAGAGGGGTACAGACTGGATCAGGGTGGGCATCAGGAACAAGGCAGAGGGGTACAGACTGGATCAGGCTGGGCATCAGGAACAAGGCAGAGGGGTACAGACTGGATCAGGGTGGGTATCAGGAACAAGGCAGAGGGGTACAGACTGGATCAGGGTGGGTATCAGGAACAAGGCAGAGGGGTACAGACTAGGTGAGGCTGGGCATCAGGAACAAGGCAGAGGGGTAAAGACTGGATCAGGCTGGGCATCAGGAACAAGGCAGAGGGGTACAGACTGGATCAGGCTGGGCATCAGGAACAAGGCAGAGGGGTACAGACTGGATCAGGCTGGGCATCAGGAACAAGGCAGTGGGGTACAGACTGGATCAGGCTGGGCATCAGGAACAAGGCAGAGGGGTACAGACTGGATCAGGCTGGGCATCAGGAACAAGGCAGTGGGGTACAGACTGGATCAGGCTGGGCATCAGGAACAAGGCAGAGGGGTACAGACTGGATCAGGCTGGGCATCAGGAACAAGGCAGTGGGGTACAGACTAGGTGAGGCTGGGCATCAGGAACAAGGCAGAGGGGTACAGACTGGATCAGGCTGGGCATCAGGAACAAGGCAGAGGGGTACAGACTAGGTGAGGCTGGGCATCAGGAACAAGGCAGAGGGGTACAGGCTGGATCAGGGTGGGCATCAGGAACAAGGCAGAGGGGTACAGAATGGATCAGGCTGGGCATCAGGAACAAGGCAGAGGGGTACAGGCTGGATCAGGCTGGGCATCAGGAACAAGGCAGAGGGGTACAGACTGGATCAGGGTGGGCATCAGGAACAAGGCAGGGGGGTACAGACTGGATCAGGCTGGTGTGAAGATATGAAATATATGATCCATATATTTCTATGTATCCAGAGTTCCTCTTCAAAATGAATTTGTATTTCTGGTAATTCTTATTATACTTGTTTTTATGTAAAATGTTTCTGAATTCTTTTGGTATTGCAACACATGTGGCTGACCAGTCAACATTAAAATGTTCTACCAATGATATGACACAATTCTCGGAAAAGATGTGATTTGGAAAGTCCCTGTCTAAAAGCCAAATTAACTTCTTCCAAATAATTATTCTTCCCTTCTGTCAAAACAACTTGTCATATTAAAATATTTTGGGTCAAAGTAATCCAGAACGTTAGCCAAACCTGTGTTGAAATACTAAGTAAAATGCGTACTTGTGATGTATAAATTTGGGCTTTTTGCCCCTCATAGAATGTAATGTAACAAGTCTCTATAAATATTTTACTCGCATTGTAATCTGGATCACTTTCCTGACTTAAGGAGAGGGGTCCTCTGTATGTACGGAGCATATTCTGAAGTAAACATACATGAGACGAATGCAGCTCTAATGGCGTTGATGTTCTTTATTTCAAGGTTCAACTTAACACTGGGCATCAGGAACAAGGCAGAGGGGTACAGACTGGATCAGGCTGGGCATCAGGAACAAGACAGAGGGGTACAGACTGGATAATGCTGGGCATCAGGAACAAGGCAGAGGGGTACAGACTGGATCAGGCTGGGCATCAGGAACAAGGTAGAGGGGTAAAGACTGGATCAGGCTGGGCATCAGGAACAAGGCAGAGGGGTACAGACTGGATCAGGCTGGGCATCAGGAACAAGGCAGAGGGGTACAGACTGGATCAGGCTGGGCATCAGGAACAAGGCAGAGGGGTACAGACTGGATAATGCTGGGCATCAGGAACAAGGCAGAGGGGTACAGACTGGATCAGGCTGGGCATCAGGAACAAGGCAGAGGGGTACAGGCTAGATCAGGCTAAGATCAGGAACAAGGCAGAGGTGTACAGAATGGATCAGGGTGGGCATCAGGAACAAGGCAGAGGGGTACAGACTGGATCAGGCTAAGATCAGGAACAAGGCAGAGGTGTACAGAATGGATCAGGGTGGGCATCAGGAACAAGGCAGAGGGGTACAGGCTGGATCAGGCTGGGCATCAGGAACAAGGCAGGGGTGTACAGAATGGATCAGGGTGGGCATCAGGAACAAGGCAGAGGGGTACAGGCTAGATCAGGCTAAGATCAGGAACAAGGCAGAGGTGTACAGAATGGATCAGGGTGGGCATCAGGAACAAGGCAGAGGGGTACAGGCTGGATCAGGCTGGGCATCAGGAACAAGGCAGGGGTGTACAGAATGGATCAGGGTGGGCATCAGAAACAAGGCAGAGGGGTACAGGCTGGATCAGGGTGGGCATCAGGAACAAGACAGAGGGGTACAGAATGGATAATGCTGGGCATCAGGAACAAGGCAGAGGGGTACAGACAGGATCAGGCTGGGCATCAGGAACAAGGCAGAGGGGTACAGACTGGATCAGGCTGGGCATCAGGAACAAGGCAGAGGGGTACAGAATGGATAATGCTGGGCATCAGGAACAAGGCAGAGGGGTACAGACTGGATCAGGCTGGGTATCAGGAACAAGGCAGAGGGGTACAGACTGGATCAGGCTGGGCATCAGGAACAAGGCAGGGGGGTACAGACTGGATCAGGCTGGGCATCAGGAACAAGGCAGAGGGGTACAGACTGGATCAGGGTGGGCATCAGGAACAAGGCAGAGGGGTACAGGCTGGATCAGGGTGGGCATCAGGAACAAGGCAGAGGGGTACAGGCTGGATCAGGCTGGGCATCAGGAACAAGGCAGAGGGGTACAGAATGGATAATGCTGGGCATCAGGAACAAGGCAGAGGGGTACAGACTGGATCAGGCTGGGCATCAGGAACAAGGCAGAGGGGTACAGACTGGATCAGGCTGGGCATCAGGAACCAGGAAGAGGGGTACAGGCTGGATCAGGCTGGGCATCAGAAACAAGGCAGAGGGGTACAGAATGGATCAGGCTGGGCTTCAGTAACAAGGCAGAGGGGTACAGACTGGATCAGGCTGGGCATCAGGAACAAGGCAGAGGGGTACAGACTGGATCAGGCTGGGCATCAGGAACAAGGCAGAGGGGTACAGGCTGGATCAGGGTGGGCATCAGGAACAAGGCAGAGGGGTACAGGCTGGATCAGGCTGGGCATCAGGAACAAGGCAGAAGGGTACAGACTGGATCAGGCTGGGTATCAGGAACAAGGCAGAGGGGTACAGACTGGATCAGGCTGGGCATCAGAAACAAGGCAGAGGGGTACAGAATGGATCAGGCTGGGCTTCAGTAACAAGGCAGAGGGGTACAGACTGGATCAGGCTGGGCATCAGGAACAAGGCAGAGGGGTACAGACTGGATCAGGCTGGGCATCAGGAACAAGGCAGAGGGGTACAGGCTGGATCAGGGTGGGCATCAGGAACAAGGCAGCGAGGAAAGGACCAGAATAGTGACACGCCGGGGAAGGGAGGAGCAGCCTTACAGTGGAGTTCCGCTTTAAAAAAAAAAAAAAAAGTCAGCAACTACAAATACTGCAGCTGTTGACTTTTAAGAATTGGACACTTACCTGTCCCAGGGTCCAGCGATGAGGGGGATCAAAGCTCCACTCATTTCCCCCTCTGCTCGGCGGTGCCGGTGTTCTGCCGAGAAAGTTTCGCACGGCGGATAAGGACCCCCCTCTACTGCTCAGGCGCTGCGCCTGCGCAGTAGGATCCGACGGAAATAGCCGAAGGTGAATAGCTGAAAATCAGCTGTACACGGCGCCTGTAAGAGGGCCCCTCGCGGCCTCGCCTCGCCACGCTTCGGGCACGGCCTCGCTTTGCTCGGCTCTTTTTTTTCCCCCCTCTAGGTCCACTTGGATGGTGGGGAAGGAACCTGGACCTAGGGCGCAGGCGCCGTGTACAGCTGATTAAAGATTTTGAGCTTCGGCTATCTCGGGCGGCTCATAGTAGTTCGTACTGCGCAGGCGCTGCGCTTGCTCAGTACAGGGGGTACTTATCCGCCGAGGGAACTTTCTCGGCAAGACACTGGCATTTTAACTGTCTTCACAGCCGGGCACCCGTGCGCCGTGACTGGCCGCGCAGTAATCTCGGACCTGTGACGTGTCCCAGATGATTGCCTAGAGGGAGGGGGGGAGGTGACCTCCCTCCTGGTGCAGAGGGAAGTGACGTAAGGAGCCCAGGCGCTGAAGGAGGCAGATTACGAGGGACCCCCTAGCAACAGGCATTAAGAGGTGAGTAAAAATACAAAATTTCTCTAAATGATTTTTTTTATTTATTTCATGCACTTTAATGACATTTTTTTTTTTTTAGGGCGGAACACTTTAAGCAGCTGAACTCTAATGTGACTGATTACTACAGCCTGCCGTCTTCTGGAAGACATATACAAATAAACCGCGCTAAAGTGAGTCCAATATAAAATCTGTGATAATAAACAATAAAGTCCAAAATATTGCAAGAATTCTTCTGTATGATGAGGTGAAGAAAATAAAGGTGACTATGTGGTGAACTGCTTACCAGAACGTAAGCCACAACAGGCCGATGGCTTAAACCCAGCCCGGGCCTTTGGGAGCACTTCAGGTGGACAAGATCCTTTGCGCTCAAACAGCAGAACGAATCCACATAGGGTTAAATCAAATAAAAAGACCATAGTGTGATACTGACATAAACATATTTCATCAGAGAAGGAGGGGGTGTGTTCACACAAATAATCATAAAATCATAATATCATACAGGCACCCTGAATGTATAGCCACTACAGGGACGCAAAGAAAACTGAGTGCAGCATGCAATGAAAAGGTGTCCTTATTATCTAATGCAAAAAACACCAGTTTGCCAGAAATGGAGTTGGCCAACAGGCCAGAGTTAATACAGCAAAAAGAACACCCAGTGCACAGACACAAGGGGCCGCTTACCAGATGGTGAACTGGTGAGGACATAAATAATAATAGGATTGCAGCCTCTGTGTGACCCAGAGTGTAAATTGAATAGACCTATAGGGGTTCCTGCTCACCAGAGAGACGACCAGAGATAGCCCAAACGAAGCACTGGTAGAGTTACCACGATCCCGTCCTGGCAGGTCCTCGTAGGCTCGGATTGGTGTATATATTAGAGAGGAGAAGCAGCCAATGGTGTGATAACGTACGGCTCCAATTTATTAAAAAAACAAGCACTTACATATAAAAACACGAATATCAGCGATGCCGGCCGGCACTCAAACAGCTCCCGTCCACTCAGAGCAAAGCGTGGTGACGTCAGCACGTCCCTCCCAGACGCGTTTCCTCACAGGTTGACGTTCTCAATTCCCCCCCACGCGGACTTTATTGTTTATTATCACAGATTTTATATTGGACTCACTTTAGCGCGGTTTATTTGTATATGTATTTTGTTGGTGGGCCCCACTTTTAACCGCAGCTTTTTGAATTTCGCTATGATACCTGCATAAGGTGTCATCTCACTCCTATTCACTTTTACACTGATATTTATTTAATGTTATAATTTTTGTTTATCCAAGCGCAATTTTGTTTTTCTTATTGCTTGTCTTCTGGTAGACACCCGCTGGTGGACACTGGAACTGCATCCAATGGATGTGGGAGCCACAGTGCCACCCACCAGCAGGTGAGGCCTTTCCTAACAATTATACTCACCATCAGATGGACAGTAGTCATCGCCAGTCATCGCCATACTGAATTAAAAACAACATGTAAGGAATACCTTGATGACCCTCATGATTCATGAAAAAATGTCCAGTGTCCTCCACGAATCCCATGCCAAGTTTTTTAAGGTATGGGCCCCGTGGTGGTCCTATGCATTCCCTACTTTGCACCCGACCACTCTAGGGGTCTAAAATTAATTTGACCCCATACCCAGCCTGGGGGACCTTACTTTCCCTTTCCCACACCCTCTTTGCCCCCTCCTTCTTACTCATTCCGGTTCTGGGATTCTTGCCCTCAGCTCTGTTCTCCCCCCAACCCCCCCCCCCATTGTTGTGTGTGTGTGTGTTTTTTTTTGTGTCCCCCCCCCTTTTTTTTTTTCTCCCCATTATTGCGGACAGCTCCGCTCCCCCTTGTCTACCCTTGCCCCTGGGTCTCTAGACTGGGGCACAACGCACTGACCCCCCCCCCCCCGGCCTCGGCTTCAGTCTATAATTTATATCCTTATAACATGTTTTATAACCGGACTGCATGCTCGGATAAGGGTCTGGTATTGATTTTAGCGTGTGATTACCCTCAAAATCCATACTAGACCTAAGAACCTGCTATGGACTGGAGGGGGGGGGGGCCCACAGAGTTTTTTTTTTATCCTGCTGACAGCTGATGAGTCATTGGTTGTTAAGAACGCCGGCGCCCGTCTGCTCCTTAACAACCTGCTACAGACAGCTAAACGGCAAAATGCTAATACGAAGTGTTTTTTATCCGGAATTTTTCCCTTTTTTTTCCAACTCCTAGTGTAAATTATTGTATAAGTAGACCACCTAAAATCCTTCAAATGTCCTAATCAAAAGCAAAATGTTTTTTTTTGTTTTAATCGAGAAGAATTAGAACCCCTGTCAGGTTTTTATTGCTGTCTGTGTTCCTTCCTGACTTGTCATAGTGTCCCTTAGCCCCAAAAATGGAAGAAAGATGGAAGACAATCGTAGTCATTAGATTGTAGACACAGAAGGTCCACTTACTGTACAGGGGTCAGAGAGTGAAAGCAGGGGGTCTACACTCCCAGGAATCTCTGGGGAACCAATAAGGAACCCATCGCCATCCCACCTACTTAGCAGATCTCCCATACCAAGGTAGTCACAAGAACCCTTCACTAGTTGTAGTGAAGAACGTGTAGAATGTGGAACAGCCATTTTTTTGGATCATGGAGGTACCAATGAAGACCTGGTTAAGGACAACCCCTTCCTACAATAAACCATTGCACCCAGAGCCACTTATGCCTCCCACCCACCCCTCGTACTGGCCCTGGTAGAACCATCCCAGACAGTCCTTTATCACAAAGACATATTTCTCCAGAAACATGGACTATAACTTGAACTAAATGAAGCTCCAGGGATGAGATTGATTGTCACTTATAAGGCCACAAGAGATTCAGAAACCCCCCCAAAAAAACATTGAAGGCCAATTTAATAATTATATATATTACTATGAATGATTGATGAAGATCAACACAAAACTCCTCAAAGGCCACCCTTTGACCATCATACTCATCGTCCACATGCTTCAGCAAACCCAAAGCTGCCGTATCAGCCATATATAAAGATAAGCTTTCAAAGGGCTACCCCCAACTCTCCAACCCTCATATTCATTGTCCCCACATTTCCCCCTTCTTTTAGAGTCCAGAGTCAAAGCTTTCATAAGTTCCGTGTTTGATTGTGTTGAGGATCACAGGGGGCTAATGACATTGTCCTTTTCGGGTGGCAGTGTTTCTTCTTGGAAATTGGCCACTAAGGCCTGTGCACTACATCCTTGGAGGTTACATGCTCCCTCATCCATGACAATGAATGCAATGGAGCAGACAAGAGGTGGGAACTGCTAAGAAGGTGAGTATAAGGATGTTGGGTGGTGGGCTAAAAAGATAATCTTTCACATTGCTCCGAAAAGTCTCTTTAAACCACATAATTATTTTTCAATTCACCTTTCTCTCACCGAGAACAGATTCGTCACTTTGTATGAGATTTGTTGGGTTGGGCCTGGTTGGTCTGTTCACATGGAATTTCCTTCTTTTATAAACTCTCACTAAGCAGATCCTTATCTCCTTCACCCTCAGCCCATAGATGATTGGGTTCACAGTGGCAGGAAAAAGGAAGTAGATTGCGCTAACTAGGTTTTGCCCGTTGGTCGGAACAGCTGTACCCATCCGGTAAAAAATAGACGAGAGGAAGCCACAAGTGTAGATAAGTATGGCCACAATCAGGTGAGTGCTACATGTGTTCAAGGCCTTTCTTATAGCTTGTCCTTTCACAGTCTTCATTGTGGTATGGAGAATGTCCAAGTATGATATGAGGATGAGGCTCCCGTCCAGCGCCGAGACAAAGACCCTGACCACCAGGCCGGTGATGTGCATCTTGGAGATGTCTCCACATCCGAGCTTCAGGAGCACCATATTTTCACAGGCAAAGCCCTCGATGATATTGGAGCCACAGAACTGAACTTTGGAAACAGATATAACTATGGGACACACAAGGATGATGCTTCTGATCACACAAAGGAGGGCCAGCTGTCCCAAAAGTCGGTTGGTCATGATCTCATGGTAGCGAAGAGGTCTGCAGATCGCCATATGCCGATCAAAAGCCATCAGCAGAACCACCGCTGACTCCATAACCACTGATAGGTAGATGAAGAACATCTGCACCAGGCAACCGCCCAGAGAAATCTGATACTCGGTGAGGACTAGGCTCACCAGAAATGGAGGCAGGATGGTGTTTGTACAAGAGAGGTTCACCACGAAGAGGAGAGAGATCAGGGTGTACATCATAGACTGGAGGGTCTTCTCCACCCAGATCCGGTAGATAAGGAGACAGTTTCCGAACAGTATGGCCATGTAGACAGACAGAAACGGAATGATGAGGAGGGCTCGGAATTCGGTGAATTCGGGGAACCCGAACAGGAAGAAGCTGGTGTGGGAGGAATCAAAGGTCAGGTTGAGATGGAGGACTTCCATAACCACATAATCCATGTCTAAGAAGTGTCTGCAAAGAAAGATGAAGGTGTTAAATAGAGGGAAGGACGGCTACCCCACCCCTACAGCAACCAAGTCATCAGATGCTTAGATAACTGGAACAAGGACTACAAGCACAGGGTCAGTCCCAAATCCAGGACTACTTCTACAAAACCTTTCAGCTAGGCTGAAGAGCATCAGACATATTTTTCAAGTGGTTAACCCCATGGCTTAGTAAGCTTGGACAATTTTGGGCACTGAAGTTTTCCGTCATTTCATTGGTGTGCTCAATTTTAAGGCTTGACATGTTTGTTATCCATTTACTGGCCGTGACCTCATGTTTTAAATTTGTATAAAAAAAAATGGGCATTATATTGTGTCCCTGTGTATATATCATATATATGGGGGTTCTTAATAAGTTTGTAGCAGGCATTGGACGTGAAGTGGTTAAACAGCAGGAATGTAGCTCTGCCCTTGGTGAATATAATTGGATGGTGCTGGTAGGACACACCCCTGAGTATCCTCCATCATTGGATCCTGGAGTCTGCACCTATTTCAGGTATTCATAAGATGACTCTCTCAATACCAACAAGACTGAGCAACAGGAGGAGACCTCCAACCTTTGGTGAGTGTGATTGGGCCATGCTGGTAGGACACACCCCTGAGTATCCCCCATCATTGGTTCCTGGAGTATGCACTAACTTCAGGTATTCGTAAGATGACTCTGTCATTACCAACAACCAACAGGAGGAGACCTCCAACTGAAGCCATGTGATCTATCTAGGCAACAAAGGAGCTTAGTGGTTAACATTTCTGCCTGGGGTCATTGGTTCAAATTCCTGATAGGACACTGTCTGCATGGAGTTTGCATATTCAACCTGTGCTTGTGTGGGTTTTTATATGGACAGGATAGGGTAGTATATAGACAGGCTAGGGTAGTATAGGGGCAGGCTAGAGTAGTATATAAACAGGCTAGGGTAGTATAGGGGCAGGCTAGAGTAGTATATAGACAGGCTAGGGTAGTATAGGGGCAGGCTAGGGTAGTATATAGACAGGCTAGGGTAGTATATGGACAGGCTAGGGTAGTATAGGGGCAGGCTAGGGTAGTATATAGACAGGCTAGGGTAGTATATGGACAGGCTAGGGTAGTGTAGGGGCAGGCTAGAGTAGTATATAGACAGGCTAGGGTAGTATATAGACAAGCTAGGGTAGTATATAGACAGACTAGGGTAGCATATGGACAGGCTAGGGTAGTATATAGACAGGCTAGAGTAGTATATAGACAGGCTAGAGTAGTATATAGACAGGCTAGAGTAGTATGTAGACAGGCTAGGGTAGTATATAGACAGGCTAGAGTAGTATATAGACAGGCTAGAGTAGTATATAGACAGGCTAGAGTAGTATGTAGACAGGCTAGGGTAGTATAGGGGCAGGCTAGGGTACTATATAGACAGGCTAGAGTAGTATATAGACAGGCTAGAGTAGTATATAGACAGGCTAGAGTAGTATATAGACAGGCTAGGGTAGTATAGGGGCAGGCTAGGGTAGTATATAGACAGGCTAGGGTAGTATAGGGGCAGGCTAGGGTAGTATATAGACAGGCTAGGGTAGTATACGGACAGGCTAGGGTAGTATATAGACAGGTTAGAGTAGTATATAGAAGGCTAGAGTAGTATATAAAGAGGTTAGAGTAGTATATAAACAGGTTAGAGTAGTATATAGACAGGCTAGAGTTGTATATAGACACGCTGGAGTAGTATATAGACAAGCTAGAGTAGTATATAGACAGGCTAGAGTTGTATATAGACACGCTGGAGTATTATATAGACAAGCTAGAGTAGTATATAAAGAGGTTAGGGTAGTATATAGACAGGCTAGAGTAGTATATAGACAGGTTAGAGTAGTATATAGACAGGCTAGAGTAGTATATAGACAGGCTAGGGTAGTATATGGACAGGCTAGGGTAGTATATAGACAAGCTAGAGTAGTATATAGACAGGCTAGAGTAGTATATAGACAGGGTAGGGTAGTATAGGGGCAGGTGGAGCGGACGGGGGGGGGGGGCAGTTGTCATCATGACACACAAAACTGCTGGAAAAAAAATCTTGGTTGTGAATTTGCTGGGTAAATATTAGAGAAGGAGAGGTGACGGTGGTTCTATTTTTTTGCCCCTTTCAAAGTACTGCCGGGTCCGATGGACGGCTCTGGGACCCATGGTAGGCCCGGCCTTGTCTACTACTATTGTCCCAATACCTAAAAAATCAGCAGTAAGACTCCTAAATGATTATGGCCCAGTTGTCCTATAACTCCTATCATGTATTGAGAGGATCGTATTATCACATCTTAGGGCATTCCTAATCATCTGTATAAGTCTGCCTATCATGTGAATAGATGCACAGATGAAGCAATTTCTATTGCATTGCATGGCTGCCTTGACACATCATGAGCACTCAAACACACAGAGTATGTGACAAAAGTAAGTACACCCCTCAGTGACATTTGTGTAAATCTTTTCTTCTCTCTTTTCATGTGACAACACTGAAGAAATGACACTTGTCTACAATGTAAAGTAGTGAGTGTACAGCATCTCATTTGGTCTGCCCTCGATCTTTCTTCTTATTTCCGATCCTACTCAGGCTCTATTTCACAGAGTTTTTAAACATTTTCCATTTTCCATTTTCCCCAAATACTGTTATATTTTCCTAATTGCTCCTTTTCAATGCTACATAGGAATTCCATTCTGCTATAGTATTCTATTCGCTCGAACCATTCCCTTACATTTGTTTTTTTTCTGTGCTTAGCCACTTCTTTGGGATCAGTCCCTTTGCAGCGTTCAACAATATTGGGGTTGGTGTTTTTCCATATTGTTTATTTGAAACTTTTGATTCATGAAATAAACACGTCTGCAGGCTGTTTGCTGTCTTTTTTTTACCAGTTATTTCTTCTATATATTCCAGGATTTCCTGCCAATATTCTTAAATTTTTGGGCATCCCCACCAAATATGTGTGATAGTGGCCCTCTGTCCCCATCCCCTCCAACACTGTGGGGATTTCTCTGGTTGGTATTTATGAATTTTATCGGGCGGCAGGTACCATCTGACCAATAGCTTATAGTTCATTGTATTTATTATGTACTGTTTCAATCATTCTGCAAAAAAAAAAGTTTTAAGAACGGCCGTTTTTTCGGGAGCAGGGATTTTAATAATGCTTAAAGTGAAACAATAAAAGTGTAGTATCCCTTTAAATATCGTAGCTGGGGGGTGTCTATAGTATGCCTGTAAAGGGGCGCATGTTTCCCGTGTTTACAACAGTCCCTGCACAAAATGACATTTCAAAGGAAAAAAAGTCATTTAAAACTACTCGCGGCCATGAATGAATTGTCTGGTCTCGGCAGTATAGATAAAACTCATTGAAAAAAACAGCATGGGAATTCCCCCCACAGTGCATTACCAGGCCCTTTGGGTCTGGTATGAATATTAAGGGGAACCCCGAACCAAAATTTAAAAAATAATTGCGTGGGGGTCAACCTAAAATCCATACCAGGTCCTTCAGGTCTGATATGGAAATTAAGGGGAACCCTAAGCCAAATTTTTTAAAAAATGGCGTGGGGGTCCCCCCAAAAATCCATACCAGACCCTTATCCGAGCACGCCGTGCCCTCAACATGGGGAGGGTGCTTTAGGGTAGCCCCCAAAGCACCTTGTCCCCATGTTGATGGGGACAAGGCCCTCATCCCAACAACCCTTGCCCGGTGGTTGTGGGGGGCTTATCGGAATCTGGAAGCCCCCTTTAACAAGGGGAACCCCAGATCCTGGCCTCCCCCCCATGTGAATTGGTAATGGGGTACCCAATCATACTCCTACCATTTCACAAAAAAAGTGTCAGTATGGTAAAAAAGACAAGAGACAGCTTGGGACAAGTCCTTTATTAAAAAATAAAAATGTCCCACGATGTAAATTCACGCCGCCTGACGGACCGAAAAACAGAAAATAAATCCACAACCGATCTGCCTCCATGGGAGGCTCCTGCCGAGTGATGTGTCTTCTCTGTGACAGTTCTTATAAAACTGAGGGCGGGGCCACCCGGTGACATTACCGGGTGACTCCGCTTCCACTTGGCTCACCCATGGCATCAGAGGGGCCACCTGTTTACTTACCCGGTGGCACGTACCCTCTGACACCACGGGGAAGCCATTGGGAAGTTCCCATACATCAGAGGGGAGCGGGGTCACCCGGTACGTCACTGTGTGGCCCCGCCTTCACTTATAAAATAACTGTCATCGGCGCTGAAGCGTCATATGGCGGGTGCCTCCCATGGAGGCGGATCTTTTGGTCCGTCGGCGGAGCCATAGAAAAAGATGAATGGACTTCCTGGGACATTTTTATTTTTTTATTTTTGTGCTAAAAGGCGTGTCCCAAGGTGTGTCTTGTTTTTTTTTTAACATTTTGACACTTTTTTTGTGAAATGGTAGGGGTACAATGTACCCGTTACCATTTCAAACGAGGGGGGCGGGATCTGGGGGTCCCCTTGTGAAAGGGGGCTTCCAGATTCCAATAAGCCCCCCGCCCACAGATCCCCACAACCACCGGGCAACGGTTGCGGGGGTGAGGCCCTTGTCCCCATCAACATGGGGACAAGGTGCTTTGGGGGGCTACCCCAAAGCACCCTCCCCATGTTGAGGGCATGTGGCCTGGTAGGGTTCAGGAGGGGGGGCGCTCTCTCGTCCCCCCCTCTTTTCCTGTTGCTTGCCATATTGCGTGCTCGGATAAGGGTCTGGTATGGAGTTTTGGGGAGACCCCCACGCCATTTTTTTTTAATTTTGGTGCGGGGTTCCCCTTAATATCTATACCAGACCTGAAGGGCCTGGTATGGAATTTAGGGGGACCCCAAGTCATTTTTTTTTAAATTTTGGTTCGGGGTTCCCCTGTGGGGAATTCCCATGCTGGTTTTTTCAATGACTTCTTTTATGTGTATTGCCGGGACATGACAATTTATTAATAGCCGCGAGTAGTTTTAAATGACTTTTTTTCCTTCCAAATGTCATTTTGCTGTCAGACTGTTCTAAACACAGGAAACATGCGCCCCTTTACAGGCATACTATAGACACCCCCCATTTACGAAATTTAAAGGAATATTACACTTTTATTGTTTCACTTTAAGCATTATTAAAATCACTGCTCCCGAAAAAACGGCCATTTTTAAAACTTTTTTTTGCATTGATCCATGTCCCCTGGGGCAGGACCCAGGTCCCCAAACACTTTTTATGACAATAATTTGCATATATGCCTTTAAAATTATCACTTTTGATTATTCATGTTCGTGTCCCATAGACTTTAATGGTGTTCGAACAAATTTTTTGCCTCTTCGCATGTTCTGCTGCAAACCGAACCGGGGGGGGGGGGGGGTGTTCGGCTCATCCCTAGTGATTAGTGCAAATTTTACTCTCGTTTTTTTGGTTTACCAAATGTATTTTATCATCATTGTTTTCACTGTTCTGAAAAGGCTCTGTGGTATAGCTATTGGTAACATTTGGAATGTATACATTATTTTTGGGAGGATCGCCATTTTAAACATGTTTATCCTTCCCATCCATGATATGTAGTGAGCACCTCTTTAACCACTTGACGACCGCCTCACGCCGATGTACGTCGGCAAGGTGGCACGGACAGGCAAAATCACGTACATGTACGTGATTTGCCTTCCGCGGGTGGGGGGTCCGATCAGACCCCCCCCCGGTGCCCGAGGCGGTCGTCTTTTGTCCCACGGCGATCGGAGGTGAGGGGGAGGCCATCCGTTCGTGGCCCCCCCCTCGCGATCGCTGCCGGCCAATCGAATCATTCCTTTGCTGCTGTATGCTAAACAGCAGCAAAGGAAATGATGTCATCTCTCCTCGGCTCGGTAATTTCCGTTCCGGCCCGAGGAGAGAAGACAGGTATGTGAGTGCACCAACACACACACACACAGTAGAACATGCCAGGCATACAAAACACCCCGATCCCCCCCCCCCCGATCCCCCCCCAATCACCCCCCCCCCGTCACAAACTGACACCAGCAGTTTTTTTTTTTTTTTTCTGATTACTGCATTGGTGTCAGTTTGTGACAGTTACAGTGTTGGGACAGTGAGTATTACCCCCCTTTAGGTCTAGGATACCCCCCTAACCCCCCCTAATAAAGTTTTAACCCCTTGATCACCCCCTGTCACCAGTGTCACTAAGCGATCATTTTTCTGATCGCTGTATTAGTGTCGCTGGTGACGCTAGTTAGGGAGGTAAATATTGAGGTTCGCCGTCAGCGTTTTATAGCGTCAGGGACCCCCATATACTATCTAATAAATGTTTTAACCCCTTGATTGCCCCCTAGTTAACCCTTTCACCGCTGATCACCGTATAACCGTTACGGGTGACGCTGGTTAGTTCGTTTATTTTTTATAGTGTCAGGGCACCCGCCGTTTATTACCGAATAAAGGTTTAGCCCCCTGATCGCCCGGCGGTGATATGCGTCGCCCCAGGCAGCGTCAGATTAGCGCCAGTACCGCTAACACCCACGCACGCACCGTACACCTCCCTTAGTGGTATAGTATCTGAACGGATCAATATCTGATCCGATCAGATCTGTACTAGCGTCCCCAGCAGTTTAGGGTTCCCAAAAACGCAGTGTTAGCGGGATCAGCCCAGATACCTGCTAGCACCTGCGTTTTGCCCCTCCGCACGGCCCAGCCCACCCAAGTGCAGTATCGATCGATCACTGACACTTACAAAACACTAAACGCATAACTGCAGAGTTCGCAGAGTCAGGCCTGATCCCTGCGATCGCTAACAGTTTTTTTGGTAGCGTTTTGGTGAACTGGCAAGCACCAGCGCCCTAGTACACCCCGGTCATAGTCAAACCAGCACTGCAGTAACACTTGGTGACGTGGCGAGTCCCATAAGTGCAGTTCAAGCTGGTGAGGTGGCAAGCACAAGTAGTGTCCCGCTGCCACCAAGAAGACAAACACAGGCCCGTCGTGCCCATAGTGCCCTTCCTGCTGCATTCGCCAATCCTAATAATTGGGAACCCACCGCCTCTGCAGCGCCCGTACTTCCCCCATTCACATCCCCAACCAAATGCAGTCGGCTGCATGAGAGGCATTTTCTTTATGTCCTCCCGAGTACCCCTACCCAGCGAACCCCCCAAAAAAGATGTTGTGTCTGCAGCAAGCGCGGATATAGGCGTGACACCCGCTATTATTGCCCCTCCTGTCCTGACAATCCTGGTCTTTGCATTGGTGAATGTTTTGAACGCTACCATTCACTAGTTGAGTATTAGCGTAGGGTACAGCATTGCACAGACTAGGCACACTTTCACAGGGTCTCCCAAGATGCCATCGCATTCTGAGAGACCCGAACCTGGAACCGGTTACAGTTATAAAAGTTACAGTTACAAAAAAAGTGTAAAAAAAAAAATAAATAATTGTCGTTTCATTGTTCTCTCTCTCTCTATTCTCTCTCTATTGTTCTGCTCTTTTTTACTGTATTCTATTCTGCAATGTGTTATTGTTATTATGTTTTATCATGTTTGCTTTTCAGGTATGTAATTTTTTATACTTTACTGTTTACTGTGCTTTAATGTTAACCATTTTTTTGTCTTCAGGTACGCCATTCACAACTTTGAGTGGTTATACCAGAATGATGCCTGCAGGTTTAGGTATCATCTTGGTATCATTCTTTTCAGCCAGCGGTCGGCTTTCATGTAAAAGCAATCCTAGCGGCTAATTAGCCTCTAGGCTGCTTTTACAAGCCGTGGGAGGGAATCCCCCCCCCCACCGTCTTCCGTGTTTTTCTCTGGCTCTCCTGTCTCAACAGGGAACCTGAGAATGCAGCCGGTGATTCAGCCAGCTGACCATAGAGCTGATCAGAGACCAGAGTGGCTCCAAACATCTCTATGGCCTAAGAAACCGGAAGCTACAAGCATTTTATGACTTAGATTTCGCCGGATGTAAACAGCGCCATTGGGAAATTGGGGAAGCATTTTATCACATCGATCTTGGTGTGGTCAGATGCTTTGAGGGCAGAGGAGAGATCTAGGGTCCCAATAGACCCCAATTTTTTCAAAAAAGAGTACCTGTCACTACCTATTGCTATCATGGGGGATATTTACATTCCGTGAGATAACAATAAAAATGATAAAAAAAAAAAAAATGAAAGGAACAGTTTAAAAATAAGATAAAAAAGCAAAAAAATTATAAAGAAAAAAAAAAGTAGCACCCCTGTCCCCCCCTGCTCTCGCGCAAAGGCGAACGCAAGCGTCGGTCTGGCGTCAAATGTAAACCGCAATTGCACCATGCATGTGAGGTATCACCGCGAAGGTCAGATCGAGGGCAGTAAGTTTAGCAGTAGACCTCCTCTGTAAATCTAAAGTGGTAACCTGTAAAGGCTTTTAAAGGCTTTTAAAAATGTATTTATTTTGTTGCCACTGCACGTTTGTGCGCAATTGTAAAGCATGTCATGTTTGGTATCCATGTACTCGGCCTAAGATCATCTTTTTTATTTCATCAAACATTTGGGAAATATAGTGTGTTTTAGTGCATTAAAATTTAAAAAAGTGTGTTTTTTCCCCAAAAAATGCGTTTGAAAAATCGCTGCGCAAATACTGTGTGAAAAAAAAAATGAAACACCCACCATTTTAATCTGTAGGGCATTTGCTTTAAAAAAAATATATAATGTTTGGGGGTTCAAAGTAATTTTCTTGCAAAAAAAAAAAAAAAACTTTTTCAAAAAGTGTCAGAAAGGGCTTTGTCTTCAAGTGGTTAGAAGAGTGGGTGATGTGTGACATAAGCTTCTAAATGTTGTGCATAAAATGCCAGGACAGTTCAAACCCCCCCAAATGACCCCATTTTGGAAAGTAGACACC